>JAHKKF010523262.1:0-18763 GCA_019740295.1 Labeo calbasu | reverse complement strand
ACAGTAAATAATGCAGAGAACAAGAAAAAAAAAAAAAAAAAAAAAACAGAAATCAACTCATATGAGGATGGAATCAGAACAAGTCTGATTTTGCCAAAAAAATGTCTGAGATGTCAAAACAAAGACATGGGTAACAAATCAGTACCTAGTAAATGCAAAGTAAATCCTAGAAATATCCAACAAACATGAATGAATAAGGACATATGCATTACAGCCAAAATGATTTAGTAAATGCTTAACTTCTGATGGATGTAATGTGGTAGGTCAACTCAGCTGAACTTTTCTACCAATACTTGCAGTGACAACAACAGGCCAAAACAAGTTAAAAAGCCTTGTGCATTTCATTTGTTTCAACAGGACCACATCTTAACGTCTTAACGCGCTCTTCCCTTTCTGAGCGAAGCACGTGGCTCCACTCAGCAAATAATGCAGGTTTGGGACACATTATACTAATTAATTTAAGAGGCATTACGATCCATTTAATGAGATACCACAACTGTGCACATTTCATTAGTCTCAAATAAAGGAAATCTATTTATAAAACATGGAAAAAAACTGAAATATGTATTGTAGTGTCCAAGAATGCTGACCAGACTGGGTGAAATCCCTCTGAAATCACTGTGCAAATGAAGCTGCCTTCTCTGCCCTAAAACCATCCCACACTTGACAAAATAATAATGCATATTTCTCTCAGGTATCTAAACTATTTCAGGTCTGTGCGGAAGCACCGAAGGGCTTTTTTGCTTCATAACTGAAGGCGGCAAGGGCTTAAACTCAAGAATAACTGCAGAATATCAGTGACAGAGAAGAAGTGACTAAAGCAAAAATGCATTTACATCCATCACTAACAATATCTGGCTTTGTCCTTAAAGGAATAGTTCACCCAAAAAAAGTAAATTCTGTCATTCACTCACCCTCGTGTCAACGAGAAGCTTTGAACGGTGTTTACACTGCCTTTTCCCATGCAGCTCAAAGCTCCCTTTGCTGCACCTCTCAAATCTAATTCGCTTCTGCATATTCAAACTTGCCATATTATGATCAGTTATGAGACACACAGTGTTTTGCATCATTAACATGACACATGCTGTGACAAATCTTCATGCCGGTTTGAAGACGCAGAAGTTCGAATTAGATTTGCAAGCTACGGCACAGGGGGAAAAGTAGTAATAGGTTACCTTGAAGAGTGATTTCTACCTAATCCAGCTTTTAAAAATGTATTTTGTTATCTTTATTGTTGGGTAAGATCCGTGTAATAAAAAACACTCTCACACTCTTACTCTGGAAAACTTCAGGCTCCACTTACTTCAAATCTTGGTTGAATGAAACATGTTATACGAATGGGAGGTTTAAGCTCTTTTGGGCCTAACTTTTGCATTGTCAAATTTCAAACTGTGTGGCTTTCTGGATTTCATCAGGTCTGCATAATGTACCCCTACATAAAGTTCCCCCTGTAACAATTTTTGCACCTTTCACTGAAAGAAATTAACTGTAAAACTCATAAATTGCTGATAAATTTACAAACACAAAAGAAATTGCAAGAAATGCATTAAAAATGCAACTCTGAAGTAAAACCATCTGAAATAGGTTTTTTTGGTTGTAAAAAAATACTGAAAAATATCTTTTATTCACAACTATGTTGTGCGTTTATGTCAGCCTGTATTCAGCCTGAATTTAAGTGAATTGGGACACTTTTTCTCATTGAGTTGACTGAGGAAAAACTGTCTCAAATGTAGGTGATATTAAATCATTTTGGGCTTGAGTAAAGCATTTAATTTGGATGTTTGGATGACATAAACCTTTCTTAAGTCTACACTGAACAAAATTGAGCATAGTTAAACATGAAATTTTGGAGAGAAAAAAAAAAACTCGGAAACTGTATTTCCTTGTAAAATATACGCGAAAAAAAATGTTTTATTTACAATTATGCTTATGCTAGCCTGTATGAATTCATGTGAATTGGGACACAATTTTTGTCATTAAGTTCACTGGGAAAAACTGTCTCAATATATCCTAATGCAGGTGATGATAAATCATTTTTGGCTTGAATAAAACCATTTACTTTGGATGTTACTTCACAAGAAATATTTTAGGCTTCCATGACAAAACATTTTCCCCTTAAAAGTTTGAGATGTTGTTTTTTCCCTCAAATAAAGCTTAGATATAATTATAATTATTATACTTACTAATTTCTAGAGCTTGACTGCATTCGTCCCCATCAATTTCAGAACATTCAGCAAAATAACTCCTAGATTTCATGGTCTGCACAATGTAGCTTTACATAAAGTTCTCCCTGTAACATTTATTGAACATTTCTAAAGTCTACATTGAAAGAAATTAAGCGTAGAAACTATTTTCACTGAGAAATTGCTGAGAACTATCACAAATACAAAAGGCAAGAAACACAATGAATTAAACAAACATTTTGAAGTAAAAACATCTCAAATAGCTGATAGTACAGTCAGCCTGGATAAATTCAGGTGAAATGGGACACTTTTTGTCATTGGGTTGACTGAGGAAAACCTGTCTCAAAATATCCTAATGTAGGTGATATTAAATCATTTTGGGCTTGAGCATTTGGATGTTTGGATGACAAAGTTCTCCCTGTAACAATTTTCGAACCTTTCGTAAGTCTACACTGAACGAAACTAAGCGTAGAAACAATTTTCACTCAGAAATTTCTGTTAAATTTCACAAACACAAAAGAAATGGCAAGAAATACATTAAATTAAACTTGAAATTCTTAAGTAAAACCAACTGAAGTAAAACTGGGACACTTTGTCATTGAGTTGACTGGAAAAACTCAGTCTCAATATGGATAATGTAGGTGATATTAAATAATTTTTGGCTTGAATAAAACCATTTACTTCTGTTTTTTCCCCTCACAAGAAACATTTTTAGGCTTCTGAGGCAAAAGATTTTAGATTTTTTACAGTTTGAGATCGATCTGTTCCCTCACATATACAACTTTTGAACCGTTTTCTTAAATCTACACTGAACGAAATTAAGAGTAGAAAGAATTCACTCAGAAATTGCTGATAAATGTCAAACACAAAAATGTCAAGAAATACTTTAAATTAAACATGCAATTTTGAAGTAAAAACATCTGAAACAGTGTTTTCTTGTAAAACATATGCAAAATAAATCTAAAAAACGCTTTATTCATAACTATGCTTTTGTCAGCCTGGTGAATTGGGACATATTTTTTTGGTCACTGAGTTGACGGAGGAAAAAGTGTCTCAATATATCACAATGTAGGTGATATGAAATCATTTTTGGCTTGAATAAAACCATTTACTTTGGATGTTACCTCACAAGAAACATGTTTAGGCTTCCATACCAAAAGATTTTGTTTAATAGTTTGAGATGTTGGTCTGTTTCGTCAAATAATGCTTACATATAAGACTTGAACTCAAGTCATATTGACTATTATTTTTTATTATACTTATTCATTTCTGGAGCGTACATTAAATTCCCCATGTAACAATTTTTAAACCTCTCTTATGTCTACACTGAAAAATTGCTAAACCCAGAAATTGCTGATAAATTTCACAAACACAAAATAATGGCAAGAAATGCATTAAATTAAACATGAAATTTTGAAGCAAAAACATCTGAAAGAATATTTTCTTGTAATATTTTTTACTTTTTATTCACAACTATGTGTAAACGTATGTTAGCCTGTATGAATTCAAGCAAATAGAGACACTTTTTGGCATTGAGTTGACTGGGAAAAAACTCAAAATAGCTTGAATAAAACCATTTACTTTGGATGTTGCCTCACAACATCACTTTTTTTAACAGTTTGAGATCTTGGTCTGTTTCGACAAATAAAGCTTACATATAAGAGTCGAACTCAATCATTTTTTTTTTTTATTACAGGTACTAATTCCTGGAGCTTGATTGCATTCGCCCCCATTCAATTTCATGATTTCCAGCCAGGACATTCAGCAAAATAATGAATTTCTTATTTTTAGATAAACAGTTCCTTCTTTAGATGGCTTTACTTCATGCAAACACCCTCAAAACCCTCCTCCAACACAACATCCATCTCATGGGTCTTTTGCACAAGTGAAACCAAGTCGCCTCACAAAACTCTGACTCAAAAAAGGCAGCATAGACCTAAAAGCAATATGGTTGCGTTCATAAGTTCTCTGTGTAGCGACCCTCCATCTCATTAATAGAAACTCAATTTGCGGACAGCTGCACACGCGCACACATTATAGGAGAATTGATTGCGCCCAACACACAATGAAAAGGATGAACACCAGGGAGGAGGAGGAGGGTAAAAGAGAAGTGAATTAATTAAGAGAACCAGGTGGTCAAATGGCTTGGTGGAAAATCACAAGCTAATGACACATATACACGCACATACGATCCCTCATTAAAAAGGCTGCTTTTGTCCGGGATCGGCGGCTCGAGTTGACCTTTCAACAGATCGCGGGTCACCAGCGATCCATACGAGATCAATTTCACCGCGGTCGGTAGAAATACACCGACTAGATTCTGCGGGAAAAGGCGGGAAAGTCGTCAAACCTGTCGGGTGCTTTCGTCTCGAGCTTAAGTCTGACACTGTTTGACGGCGATGACTTAATTAAGCGCTCGCTGATTATCTATGCTAATGACGAGGTAGCACATTAATCCAATTCATTTATCTAGTGGGGCCTCAATCTGGCAGACGCTCACTGAAGACCAAATGGCTTCACAGAGCCCATGGGCTCCTGATAACAAACATATTGCTTGACCTCTACAGCCTTTTTGGCCCCATTTAGCAAAACCAGATGAGGGAAAATACTTGCGTCCGTAGGTTCTAACAATTACAAGCCTATTATCATTTTGGAAGCATTTTTAGTGTATTGCTTGAATGGAAATCGACGTTTAGTGCGCCAGTTTGTCACAACAAAAAAAATGTTATAGTGCCAACAGTATTCAAAACTAGCTTCTCGTTATATTAACTTTAAGTGCATTACGGATTATTATTAGCAGATGCTTTAATCAAAAGAAAGTCATTAAAACTTCAAACTAAGGCCAACTTTTAACTTGAAAAGCAAACAAATGTGATTGATTAACGCTTTAAAGTGCATTTCCCTCCCCTTGTAAGACTGTAAATGTTACATGGGCAAAAGATGCAATGCATTCTATCACATGCAGCACAATTGCAGCTACTTATATAGTTCAACGAGAGCTGCTGTTGCATAGTATCTATCTGTGATTTTCGTGAGTGCCTCAACACAGGTCTTACCTCGCCTGGGCTTCGTCGAGGCTCTCGTCGGTGATGGCCATGATCTGCTGGAGAATATCTCCTATGTCTTGCTGCGGTTGACCGAGGGACTGCTGCTTCCGAACCGAATCGGGGTCACCCACGTCGGCTTGCGAGAGTCCGCCGAGTCCGCCCATGCCAGCCAGCATTCGGGTCTGATCATCCATAATAGTTCAAGCCGAATCTCCCCACCGCAAACCAATGAAAGCGTGTATCAGCGCTCTGTCTCAGCGACCATGTACCACCAACGGCGTGAATACAAACGTGGAGCTGAACGAACCACCACTAGATAAGAAAACAATGAGAGTGCGACCCAAATGTGGGCTTTAACCACATCAAAACGACGCGCGGTGGATGGATAAAGGCGGATAACAAGGGGGAAAAAAACAGTGTTTTAATTCTAGTATTGTCTAAAGCAGTCTAACAAGAAAATAAAAGCGTCCCTGGAAACATGAAGTATCCCAAGCGCGGCATCTCAAACTATCGCTTCTCTAAACAACTCACAGTCCACGATAAAATCATTCATGTCCACAAATACGCGAACAATATGCGGGCTCTTGTCGCTGACAGCTATTACAGTAGAAATCTCAGACACTACTAACAAGCTGGACTAAACCAACCAGAGCGGCTAACAAGCTAATAGAGAGGAGGAAAAAAAACTCTCTGCTGAAAATAAATCGAAATGGAAACTCTAGCGTTCGCTTATTAGCGTCCCCTCACTTTGAAAAAAGCAAAAGCTCAACGGTCAAAACGAATCCCGAGAGCGGCGGAGGAGCGTAACCGCTTTTACGCGTAATTCCGAGATCTCCGACACAATTGACTCGCAGTGTTGGCTAGCTGCTTAGCAGCGGGGCTAACTAGCATTCGAGCGCTGCTAGCAACAGATTCATACGGGCTCCACGAACCCCCGGGACCAACAGCAAACTGCCCCCCTCCCGGCTCTGCGCGAAATTAGCTGGACGGCTCGAAACGGCTCAGAATGGCAACGCTCAGCTCCATGCCAGCCGACTCGACTCAGTTGGTTTGTTCCCAAGCCGCGGTGCTGTCGTAGAAAGACTTGCCCCTCTCTTGTGTTTCTGCCCTCCTCGGCGGCTCTTTCTCCCCCTCTGAGCGAGCTCTACTACATACGAGGCCATACGTCATCATCGCGCACAAAAGAGCCGCTGCCGTGCGGAGCCTCTAGGGGCGACAGTGAACGCGCAGACGCCTCGCACGTCCGCGTACGTTTGTAAACAAGTTGCGCGTCTCTTTCAAACACCTAGCATGCAGGTTTTTCGTGGAAGCGGCTTTTGTATAGTAACCGTAGCTGAAGCGAAGTATTTGACCATGGTAACCAAAGGTAGAACAATGAATGGCGCCTCACTGCTGTGCTTTGATCAGTGTAACTATGGTTTCTGTCACACAAGCTGTGGTATTTAGAAACCATAATTACAAGTGGAAATGGATTCACTGGCTCCCCTAATAACATGCCTGCTAATAATAGCAGTGTTATTTACTGTAGTAAAACCATGCTAAGTTTATGCAAGTCCAGTGACAGTGTTCAGATTCCATAACCGTGGATGTTATTGTAATTTAGGAAGCACAATGTGACCAAAACTATTTCTGTTAACAGCATTTCACATAATATTCACATATTCAAATGAAATACCTTGAAGATGCAAATCAAGTCGAGCTGAATGGTCGTGAAACCAACATGCAAAACATTCAAGATGTTTCCTGTTCTGGAGAAATAAGGATAAACCTTTTAGCTTTAAAAAATGTGACCCTGGACCACAAAACCAGTCGTAAGTAGCACTGGGTATATTTGTAGCAATAGCCAACAATACATTGTATGGGTCAAAATGATCGATTTGTTTTTTATGCCAAAAATCATTAGGATATTAAGTAAAGATCATGTTCCATGAAGATATCTTGTACATTTCCTACTGTAAATATATCAAAACTTGATTTTGATTAATTATATGCATTGCTAAGAACTTCATTTGGACAATTTCAGCATTTTCTCCAAATATTGTAATATCCTAACAAGCATACATCAATGGAAAGCTGCTTACAGCAAACAGCTTTCATATAAATCTCAGGTTCAAAAAATTGAACCTTATGACCTATTTTTGTGGTCCAGGGTCACAAATATTTAGCAGAGTAGCTGTTTTGAATACTCTTCTGGTCATTTACATGCATATAAAAAACTGAAATTGTAATTTTCTTGTTTAATTTTGCTCTTACAGTAATAGCTCACACAAAAATTGAACTTCTGTCACCATCTACTCGCCTCATGTTGATACAAATGTGTATGACTGACTTTCTTCTGCAAAAGACAGAAAATATTTTGAGAAATCTCTTTTTTGTGCATGTACTGGAGGTCTATTTTATGAACATACTTCAGATAATCTTTTGGGTGTCTTTACTACTTTTTACATTTATATATATCATTTTTTGGTTAATTTTACCACTGGAAATGACCTTCTTGTGAGGAACACGAAAGAAGAATGTTAATAACGAAACCATTTCAGTTACCGATGACTTCCATTATATTGACAAAAACACAGATATTTTTCTCAGTATCTTCTTTGTGTTCTGCAGAACAAAAGTTATACAGGTTAGGAACTACATGAGCAGTGTTGGGGAAAGTTATTTTTAAAAGTAATGCACTACAATATTGCGTTACCCCTTAAAAAAAATAACTAATTGCGTTAGTTACTTTAATATGGAAAGTAACCCGTTATGTTACTTTTGCATGAGTTTTCAAATCTGGGCTGGGCCCGCTTGTTTGTTTTTAATATAACAAGTTCTATTTTTGGTAAATGTAAAAGCCCTTTCACACCAAAGAGTGAAATGAATAAACCTCAGGCTAAAGGAAAAGTAAATTCACGTCTGTACAGCAGCATGCGGAAGAAGAATCAGCAATAAAAAAAAGCTTATCTAACGTAATTTTTGCTTATTAGTATGATTGAATTTGATAATCAAAGCTCAGAAGCAAAGACACTGGTTAATAAAATGGGATTAAATTAGTGCTTCCAAACGATTAATCGCATCCAAAATAAAAGTTTTTATGTACATAATATGTGTGTGTGTACTGTGTATATTTATTATGCATAAATAAATACACACACATACAGTATGTATTTTGAAAATATTTACATGTATATATCGATATACATATAATTTACATTATATAAAAATACATGTAATATTTTTCTTAAATATATACATAATAAATATACACAGTACACACACATACATTATGTACACAAAAACTTTTATTTTGGATGCAATTAATCACGATTAACACTAGATTGAACACATAAAGAATATTTTGTTATTTACCATTTAATAATTGCAGATGCGTGTCATATTCTGAGTTTGCATTTCACTGTTCTTTGTTCATTTGGAGGAATACCGAATCCGTTTTTGTTCAAGTGAGATGAGAAAATGCTTGTTCACATTTAGTCTAGAATTACAGTGCACAAAACGCCTCTGTACTTCCGATTTCTCTCAATATGGGGACAGGAGACTTGTCAGTCAATAAATGGGAAACTAAAGTAACTGGCGTTAATTATTTGATAAAGTAACTCAGATATTTTCTTGTAAATTAAAAAGTAATGCGTTACTTTACTAGTTACTTGAAAAAAGTAATCTGATTACATAACTCGCATTACTTGTAACGTTACCACCGACACTGTACATGAGCATGAGTAGTATACTGTGTACAAGATATTTGTTTTGCATGAAAAAATGGATCAATAACTTAATGCATACATAAGAAAATACTTTAATTAGCAAAAAGGTTTATCTATCTTCATAAAAGCTCCAAAATATTCACTTGATTACAAAGTGCGATTAACCATAATTATATAACAAAAACATTATTTTTAATTTCATGTTTTGCCCATAGAAATGTCTAAGTATAACATCACTTATTTAAATCGATGTCTTTTTTCAAGTGCACGGACAGTTCAGATTAAAAATAAGTGGTCCCAATTTTTTTTGCAAACGTGGACATTTTGGGGTAGTTCATCACTCAGAGAGAAAAGACAGGCTTCTCAGATGAATGGGTGCTGGAATATGTGGAGGGGAGAGACTCAGCCTGGAGCATTTCAATGGGAGTTTGATGATGTGTGCGCAGAGAGAGGAATGGGACAAAAGTGGTCCTGGTTTATGCTGACGCGTAGCACATCTCTCGGCTACAATCTAACACTAATCAATCTGAAGTGAGAATGAGAATATTAGAGAACAAACTGTAACCCGAACTCGTTATCACGGCGTTGCTTTCGCACAGCCAGATTTTGAGTAATTGTAAATCTATATTTTTTTCCATCTTTCTCCTTTCATTTCCTAAACGATGAACTATGCGCTCCTGTGGCACGGTGGTAAAATGAACCACAAAATTATATGTATATATATATATATATATATATATATATATACCATATCCATATTTGAATTTATTAATAAGGATTCCGTTTTGCTTTTTATACATGTCACAACAATTTAAGCCAGTTATTGAAAATGAAGCATGATTTAAAGGTACAGTTCACCCTAAAATGGATAAAGGGCTCATATTTTTGCCCCAAAATAAGGGTTTGAAGTTAAAAATGTCTTAATGGATTTGTTTATAGCTTTTTTTTTTTACTTCTCAAGACATTAATTGATGGACTAAAACCATGTGAATTACTTG
The DNA here is from genome assembly GCA_019740295.1 of Labeo calbasu. Taxonomy (NCBI): domain Eukaryota; kingdom Metazoa; phylum Chordata; class Actinopteri; order Cypriniformes; family Cyprinidae; genus Labeo; species Labeo calbasu. The sequence goes on along the minus strand of JAHKKF010523262.1, from coordinate 8,828 downwards.
TGAATTATTGTGATTTTTTTATCAGCACCCATTCACTACAGCAAGCATTGTTAAATTTCTCCAAATCTGTTCGTTTGAAGAAACAGACACATCAACATCTTGGATGACCTGAAGGTAAGTAAATCTTAAGCAAATTTTTATTTTGGGTGAGCTACTACTTCTGACCATGATTTTTTACTTCATATACAATGTTTCAAAAGTGTGTCTTCACAGCGATGCTATAAAACCACTATTTGGGGTTCCTCAAAGGACCTTCCAGTGAACTATTTTCTTAATATTAAGACATTTGAATGATCTAAAGAACTTTTTCCATGATAAATAACATTTTGTCTTAAGAAAAGGTTCCAAGGTTCTTTACGGAGCCACAGATTCCAAAAAAGAACCTCTATTTTTGAGAGTGTATCTACGTAGGCAACTACTACACCACATGCATGCATTAATCTTTGTCAATTGACATTTAATTTAAAAGTATTTGCCACCATGAGAATAGTTTTTCCCCTCTTGACTGTGAATAGGTATTCTTCTTAAATCTGTTTGAGGCAGATGCACCCTCGGCCCACAAGCGCTGAGCCTCATTTTCATCTAAATAAGAATCGATCCCTCTTGCTGTGCCACCCCCAGTGCTTCTAACGCTTAACCCCACTCTCCTGCTACACCACCTCCATCCCTACATTAACAGAGAAAACTAAATACAAGCCAAGTCTAATCAGCCCGCGTGCGCACGAGAGAAAAATGACCTCGTTTTCGAGCTGTTGAGACCGAAACGGTTAAAGGTTTTTCTTTTGGGATTGTTAAAACCTCTGTCTTCGGTTTCTTTGATCACGGCGGACGCTGTATCGAGAGCGAACGTCGAACTCAAATACTATTATTATGCCATGGGAGTTCATAGCAGGTCGTGTTTAGTCTTGTGGGCATGGAAATGTGATATAAACAGAGAGGATGTGAAGTGGAGAAATCACTGGGAAAATCTTCTAAGCCTGTTTCTTGCTCAGCAGCCTTGTGTGATGGTGAATAGAGAACAAGGGCTGGAAGTGTGGGGGAAGGGGTCACGGGACGCACGAGAACAAACATAATAGATGGCTAAAAGGCCCTCAAAGAGCTCATGACTAAAGCCCAAAGGCCAGTGTCTTTTCTTTAAGCTAATAATGATGACTTAAAGCGTATAAATACAAGCTTGCCATGTTTGTCCTGGAAACAAGACACCAGCACAAACCGTTTATTCAATTTCCCCATTCAGGCAGAAGAAAAAAATCCAGTGATGGATGAATGAATATCATCCTTAGTCCATTAGACACTAGGACAGTTTAGAGACCGTATAAAAGCATTTGGAGGCTAAAAACTGATTTTTTTCCCTTCAAAACATGACAAAATTAAAAAAAAGAAGTTTGAAGCAAATGTCAAGGCATTTAATTATAGTCATAAATCTGTACAAAACTAAACACTAAAATACACAGGTAAATGTAAGGCTTTGAATAACTAGGTGAATAACTAGTCTGCCATCTAGTGTCCATCTTTGTGCTTCATCTACACATTCTGAACCTTTTATGTTACTGTCCACAGCAAGAGCAGATTATTCACCCCTACGTCTGGTATGAATTTATATAGTTTTATCCAAATTACTGGGTAAAATTAATAGGATGTGTATTTTGATACAGCAAAAAGTGGAAATGATATTTAAAAAGTAATAATGCATAACCGAAATGGTCCTATCAGATCACAGAGCTTTTCTGTGAAAGCTCAGCATCCTGTGGGATTCATTACGGCATTGTAAACTAGGATGAAACACTAGATATGGGTCCTTTTATCAGCTGTCTGACTGGAGATGAAGGGAGATTCTGAAATCCGGCCCTGGAAGCTGTGAAAAAAAACAAACAAACAGAAAACCCCAGTGTTTAATGCAATAAACTGGACTAAATAGAAACAGGATTAAATAAAAATGGCTCAATCAAGACAGCTTCTGTTGTACTGTATTTCATGTGATTTTACATCATAAGCATTGCTATTTTTACACATCACATGATTTATTGATGTTTCACAAAAAAAAAAACAGTAAAAAACTACTATTGTGAAATCTTATAACAATTTAAAATAGGTTTTCTATTTGAATACATTTTTCAATGTAATTTATTCTTCTCCCTTTCTCTCTATATATATGTGCTGATTTGCAGCTGAAGAAACATTGCTTATTATCAAATGCTGAAAACAAAGGTATGAAGATTTTTTTTTTTGTCTTTTAAATCTTATTAAACCCATTACTTTTGGACGGTAGTATCTCACCTAGCCTGGCGCTGGTCTCCTTTAGCAGCAGCTGTGATTTCTCATGGAAAGACAGCAGCTCTCTCATTATACAACACTGTGAGTCCATCTGTGAAGAAAGACAACTGCACATGACAGCAGCTCTCAAAACATTTTTATTTCTTTTACCTTTATTTTGTGACATATTGGAATATAGTCAAAATGTGATGCTGAAAGAAAGACTAGGCACCATGAAATAATGCAAAATACATGGCATGAGAAGTATAGTCCAATTCACAAAATGAGACTCATGAGCCAGATCTCTTTTTTAACCACAAAAAACTCAGCCTTGAGCTCACTCCCTGAATAAAACAGACTAAAACAGTTCTTGACTTAGTCAAAGTTTTGTCATGTTCGACTCTGTGTCTACATTAGGGCTGGGTATAGTTCAAAAATTTTCGGTATCGATACCTTGACTACCGGTTCCTGAATGATGCTTTTTTCGATACCAAAAATATTTTTTTTAGCTTATTGACATTTATAGAGATGCAAAGACTCCTGAGCCACTGCACAAGGGAACAAAATATATCCAACACAATAAATCAGTGAAAATATATTTAATAAAGCTCAAAAAGTTTTCTGTTTCAAGCACTAGCACCTTCCAGCGCTGTCTGCCAGTACGTATAACGTTATATGCCTTCTTTCTTCTGCAATCACTCTTCTGACTCAGAGAACATAACATATTTCAACAACATTACATGGCCAAAACATCGAGTCATTTTGGTCGGTGCCTAAAAAGTATCGAACTCGATACCCAGCCCTAGTCTACATTGTAGGGTCGGAAACTAAGATGAACAAAAACGCTCCATACATTCAAGACAAAGGGACAAAAAATGCCCATGCACAATTAAACACTGTATTATGGCAGCATTACGCCTTATATAACCAATCAAACGTGTTTCTGTTAGGAATGCATTTGCCAATCAGAGGCGCTTAGATTAGTCGGCGCTGAAAACGCCAGAGCTGCTGTTGTTCACAAATTCCCTCATCATAAACAATACAGTGCAGATACGGTGTGAATAAAGATTCATTTCATAGCTCCAGTGATTATAACGGGAGTTTATGCATAATTTGCACTAGATGTCAAAATTTATTCACACCCATGGTATCCAAGATGTTCATTTCTTTCTTTCTTCAGTCGAAAAGGAGGAATAGTGGAGGAATAACAGTCTAATCTATTGAAACAATTAACCATTTTCTAAGAAAAATACAAATGTATATATTTTAACCACAAATGCTCGTCTTGCATTAGCTCGACCTCAACCATTACGTAATCACGCACACGTGATGTAGGCAGAAGTACCGACCCAGTGTTTACAAAGCAAACGTGCAAAGAAAGACAAACACCCTTCACAAAATAAGGTAAAACGATGTCGGAAAAAAGGAGGTTAAGATTTGAGACGAAGACAAAGAACTAACCATACATGACCTTTCCAAAGTGATTACGTACTCAATTTTATTTTTGGCCCTTTGTAGTAATAAGTTTGGGCCCCTCGCATATATAGTCACCATAAAATGGTGAAGAAAACATAATTTAACAAAAATGTAAGCATTCACGTATAGCAAATATAAAAATTGCTAAAATCTTTCATTTCTATGTGATGACGCTAGTGAAAATATTGGCAGAACTACTGGTGTGACTGATTTCTCTGGCTCTCTGGTCTGATTAGATACTGTATTTAGGTCTTACCACTAGCTCCATGTTTCTGAGTAGTTTTTGCTGTCCCATGAGTACTGCCTTGTAGTCGGGTTTGTTCAGAATGAGTTGACTCTGTGAAGACTTGGCAAAGCATGATGGGTCCAGTGGCACCCCCTTCTCTTCACCCAGCTTCACACATCTGCAAAAGGACAGAGGTGTACAGCTAGCAGCCAATTCAAAGAGAATGAATCTGAGCATCATTCTGTATAAATATGTGTGCTGGTGCATTTACGTAGTTGTGCTCACTTGTCTAGCTCTTCAGCTTTGCTCCGGTGTTTATTCAATAGTGACTCCCAAGACATACTTTCAGCCTGTAACCTTCATGAGTACATGAGGACCATTAACATGGAAGATGAACATGGCAAATGCAGTCATGAAATGAATTGGATTTCCATTGTAACCTCTTGGATGAGAGCAGATCAGAGAGAATTACCTGTTAATGTCTTCTTGAATGCGTGCAGTGGTCATGTTAACAACAGGGTCACTGCAGAGAGAGAGAGAGAGAGAGAGAGAGAAATAAACTGGAGTGTGCTTCAGGATTGAAGGACTACTGATGAATGTAATTAATACAGAAAAACTGACTTTTACCTCTCAACAATTGGAAGTGAGTTCTGAGTTTCTCTTCTTATGTCTTTAGCCAGATTGTCCCATTCTTCATGCAAAGACTCAACTGGAAAATATAACATGTATTTTGGATATAATCTTATTATAAACAGAATTATATTTTGGACAAAATTAATTCAATACGGACATTTTCTGTGATGTATTTAATAATGTTTTTGCAAATTCTGCAGAACTCTAATAGATGATGTTTTGTTGATATTACAAAATATTTTGTTTGAAAATAAAAGAATGTGTTGAAAATTACCCTTTTTTTTTTAACCCTAATTACTACCATTCAAAAAAAAATTTTTGGATCAAACAACACACATACTCTGATCTGTGCTTATTAAAATATAGATAAGAATAAATGATCATACTAAATTTCTTCATATTTGGATGGGTTCTGAAGGATAGTGGCAAAATAAGGTAAATATTTAAAATGACAATTTATTATGTTGTTTTTATAAGAAATTTTATTCAGCAAGGACGCATTAAATTGTTTGAAAGAGACAGTAAAGACAGAAACATTTTTTTTATAAAGAAATATTTTTCCAATATTTGAATATACTTTTTGGAATTTTAATCAAAATTGTATTAAATAAACAATACATTTTAAAAGATTTGAATAATATTTTTAAATTAAATTATAGATTTGTATTATCTCTCTCTCTCTTTGTGTATATATATATATATATATATATATATATAAATATAAATGCTATTCTTTTCAACTTCAAATTTTGAAAATAATTCAATTTTCAAATAATTTTGAAAAAAAATAAAATAAAATAAATAAATAAAATTANTTTTAAAAGATTTGAATAATATTTTTAAATTAAATTATAGATTTGTATTATCTCTCTCTCTCTTTGTGTATATATATATATATATATATATATATATATATATATATATATATATATAAAAATATAAATGCTATTCTTTTCAACTTCAAATTTTGAAAATAATTCAATTTTCAAATAATTTTGAAAAAAAATAAAATAAAATAAATAAATAAAATTACAGTTTCCACATAAATATTCAAATATGCTTTCAACATTGCTAATAATATCAAATGTTTTTTGAACAGTAAATCATCATATTAAAATGATTTCTGAAGGATCATGACACTGAAGACTGGAATAATGATGCTGAAAATTCAGCTTTGATCACAGGAATAAATTACATTTATAAATATATTTAAATTGAAAACAGTTGTACTTGTAATAATATTTGGCAATAAGACTTTTTTTTTTCCCACTGTATTTTTGATCAAATAAACAGCCTTGGTGAGCATAAAAAAACCTTAAAATGAAAACTTAAAAAATTCTAAATTTAAACCAATCACAAACTTTTTATAACTACAACTTCCAGATTGTCACAAATATTCTTTATTTAAAGAATAAATATTTTAGTAATTTTAGTAAGTTTGGTAAAATTATCCCCAAAATGCTAAAAACTGATCATTCCTTTGTGATGCAGCTACTAAAAATTTGCACAACTGGCTTGACCGGGACACCCTGACTTACCTTGAGTCTGGAGTGTGTCTGTATCAACACCAGGAACAGTGTACAGACTATTTTTGGCCCTCTTCACTGTCCTCTACGTACAACCAGGAAAAATAAATGGTTAGACTTAGGAAGAAGGCAAGAAAGTGGATTCATGGTCACAATGACAAAGCTGAATTAAATTTCCTTAATAACATGCATTTTAAAGACCTGCATAGCAGCTTTAATTAGCATCTCTAGCCTCTCATTATCAGGTAAAGACAGGCTGATGGTTTCACACAGTGCTAAAAGACACAAAGAAAAAAGAAAATCAACACAATCATAAACAACTCCAGCAGGACGTCCGGTGAAAGTATCGTTGATTTGGCACTCACGCTGTGAGGAGCCGGAGAAAGCCGGCAGAGAGCGTCTGACTCTGGATGATCTCCTCCAGGATTTCCTCCGTGAGCGAGGGCTTCGTTCTGGAGCAGCAACGGTCACACTTTCCCTCATGCCATCCTCAACAGAGTTCATCTTCGAGTCCTCCAACCGCTCCTCCTCTCCTAAATGCTGCATTGCTGCAGGAGCAGGTGACGTGCAAGGGGATTTTTGAGGAGGACCCGAGATGTGGTTACTATCATGAGGCCGTTTGACTCCATGAGACACTTCTGAGACCTAGTTGAGACAGGCGAAATGGAAACAAACCACAGCATTAGATACATACACTACCAGTCAAAAGTATATATATATATTTACAGAAGTCTCTTCTGCTCAGTACAGCAAAAACAGTAACATTTTGAAATATTTTTACTATTTAAAATTACTGTTTTCTATTTGAATATATTTTAAAATGTGATTTCAAAGCTGAATTTTTAGCATCAGTACTCCAGTAACATGATCATTTAGAAATCATTCTAATATTCTATCATTCTAATGATTTGCTGCACAAAAAACACTTATTATTATTATGTTGAAAACAGTAGAGTAGACTTTTTTTGGTTGACTGGAGTAATGATTTTGAAAAGCTTTGATCACAGGAATTAATTACATTTTGAAATACATTAAAATAAAAAGCATTCATTTTAAATAGTAAAAATATTTCAAAATTTTTCTGTCTTTGCTGATCAAATAAATGCAGGCTTGGTGAGGAGAAGAGAATTGTTCAAAAATTTTACTGTTCAAAAACTTTTGACTGGTAGTGTATACAGTGGTTGTCTATAAATATAACAAATATAACTAAAAATAAGTGTCAAAATATAACAAGTACTAAGCATGATAATGATCTTTTAAACTATACATTGAATAGTTTGGAGTCAGTAATGCTTTTTAACGTTTTTACAAGTCTCATATGCTCACCAAGCTCATATGCTCATTGACCACAGTATAACGGTAATATTGTGAAATATTATTAGAATTTTAATATATTTTAAAATGTAACCATTCCTGTGATAACAGCTGAATTTTCAGCAGCTATCATTTCAGTCTTCAGTGCCACACGATTCTTCAGTTATTTTTTTAATATGCTGATTTGCTAAATAAAAGTATTGATTTCTTTACTGATCCCAAACGTTTGAAAGGTAATGTTACATTTCAAAACAACCGAAAACACATTTACCATGGTATTGATGTTGCTGGCATCACACCTATGAGAGAAAGTACATTAAATGGTCATGTACATTACAACACGGCGAACAAACTACACAACATTGTTTGGTGCATTCAATATACTGTCATGCATTTTAAACAACAGTTATGTGTATTTGTTCATTAACAACTCAAAAAAATGAACGCTGTATGGCGAGTTTAGCTGTTTGACAACTTCAGCCGCGTTAAACGCTATTCCAAAGACTGTCCTTTTATTAAATGACATTCCTCATACAGAAATTATTATCATATGTGAATGTGAAACATTTAGTACATGTATTTCTCATATTATAAACAATAAAACACTCACGGTTCAAATCCTCCACTCTGAAGCTCCGCCATTTTCTTTCAAAGACCGCGCGCAGTGTCATATATGCCCCGCCCACTTTCATGTCGAAAGCGATGATTCTTGGGAACTGTAGTCATGTTACGTTAGCGTAAAATTATACATGACGATTCTTGCGTTTTGGTTTTACGTGTTTGATAAACTCTCCTCTAATATAAAATTAACTTAACATGAAAAAATAATTCCTTAAAATTGTAACAGGCAAGATGTACACTCAATTTTTACACAAATTGTAAAATCCACTACATAAAGTTTAGCCGTTACAAGCCTATACTTACGTTATTTTGAGGAAAAATGTCACACAAACATTTTATTTCATTTATTTAAAAAGTTGGAACCAGTCTAGCTTGCTTCTACTGTGGCTTAAAAATGTTTAGATAACTATATTATTATTAATACAATTAATATATACTATTTTTACTATTATTTTCCCCCTCAAACAAGTATTGTTCTATTTGTTTCCCAGCTCTGTTTAGAAAGGACAATTATAGCATAAATACTGGCAGAAATATCTTAACCTTACAGTTGAGGTCAAAAGTTTACACACACCTTGCAGAATCTGCAAAATGTTAATTATTTTACTAAAAAAAGAGGGATAATACAAAATGCATGTTATTTTTTATGTAGTACTGACCTGAATAAAGATATTTCATATAAAAGATGTTAACATATAGTCCACAAGAGTAAATAACAGGTGAATTTATAAAATGACCCTGTTCAAAAGTTAACATACGCTTGATTCTTAATACTTTCA
>JAHKKF010523261.1:22277-34884 GCA_019740295.1 Labeo calbasu | reverse complement strand
ATTGTTTTGATTGGCTAACGTAATTGCATAGGAAATAGTATCAACGCCCCTTCCCAGCTATTGCATGTGAGTGTTTTGACAACATGATCAAAACAAAAACGGTCACTTCCAGACAAACCATTATGAAATCATTTACTTACAGTTTGTGATGCAGCTGCAGTCAGATACCTAGTATAGTGTAGTACCACTTCAAATGTTTCTTTGTGAACCCTCCATTACACTGTGCCTCACAAAACAAAATACTATTCTCTGACATAATCCAGAATAACATTAAAAATAAACTATCCACTCGTTCCTTATGCTGGGAACCTTCTGATATCTGTACAAAGACGCAAATGGGTTTGTTTAAACTAAATGCGCCAAAGCAAACGACTTTGACTCCAATTGTCCTATTGATGACAGAACCAAGTGCGTAGACTGTGTCAGAAAGCGAACGCACATCTGTATATCCAGTGTAGACAAGATAGCAACAGTGATTGTAATTTGTTTGCTTTTGACGCAACGCGACACATGCATTCAGGATAATCAAGTGTCAGCCTTTATCGACTGAACGCCAGTGGGCGGGGCCTATGCTGAGAAGGTGACTATTCGTCGATATGTGGCTCTTTTGGTCTGGCAGTGTTTATGCAAACGACTGAGCCCAGGTGATGACACCTCACACCTTGGATCCAAACAAGCTGTTTTCTAAGGGTTATTACATAAATGCTTTTTTATTAATGATGAGGAAGTTATGAAACTTGCAGGATGTATTAAAGGGGTCATTGGATGCCCATTTTCCACAAGTTGATATGGTTCTCTAGGGTCTTAATGACATACTTTGGTTAAAATTTCTCAATGGTAGTGTAAAACAACACCCATTTTACCTTGTCAAAAACAGCTCTGTTCAGAGCAAGCTGTTTTGGTGCATGTCCCTTTAAATGCTAATGAGCTCTGCTCTACAGAGAGACTGTAAATTTGAACTGCATTTAGCCACAAAACTTGCTAACTAGCACATTATTAGGAAAGGCAGTTTGCAAAGATTCATCAAAAACCCCTTATACTTCTTCCATAGGTTAAACTGGATCACAAATGATTCACGCGAACATAGACGCATTTAGGTCAATTGGAAGAGACAGTTCCTTCAAAAAACGAAAGAAATCCATTGCATCTTCAGTGGCTCAATGTCGGGATTAAATGACGACTGATGTTCATTATTACATTAAATAACAAAACACCTCAATCGCTTAGGAGACACTCTTGTCTACACCTGCTCTGGCATTGAAACAATAACGGACTGTTTACAGCTCATTCAGCTCACTCAGGCCAGGTCTATGCTGAAACAGCCATGTCAATCAACAATCGTGGAAGCGGCCTTGGTCTGTGTGACGTCACACAGCCAAGAATCAAAGAATGGCTTGATTTGAGAAAGGGGTGATGATTTATAGGGATTAAAAAAAACACTGGGTGGATTTTTAGCATTATAGAGTGGATGTGTACAAATATAAAAGTGGATTTTGCATCCGATGACCCCTTTAGGCATACGAAGACCATGTCTATGTCAAAAGAACAAGGGAAATTCAGTTTCTCAGGTCATGACCTGTTTAAATGTCTCAATTAAAATCGCCTGTTTGTTTACTCTAGAATGCAAGTCAGTTAGTTAAACTAAATTTTAAATAAATTTTGCATAATTTAAGCTTAAAATGCATTATATTATTTAATTTAGTCAGATTTTATTCTTATTTGACGTGGTATTAAAATACACGTTACATATGTTAAAATACAAAAATATGTTAAAAATACTGATTACACTCAGGTGTAATTAAAGTATTTTAGTACTTTTTTACTTACTACTTGACATGATAGTCAAATCATTTTTTGTTAAAAAAATAAGGTATGACACGACATTTATTTCTAAGAACTTGTACGTTTTAAAACGTTTTGTCTCAGATATTTATATCTGTCATTGACCCATATACAGAAAAGGATGCGGTGTTTAAATCACTGTGTTTGTTTTCTTGTTGGATAACATCGATTGCACCAATTGTTCCACTTAATGTTCTGTTGCTCATAAGCTCTTAACTGTTTATCACACTCAAGGCTTCCATTTAATGCTCTTACAGATATTTTATGTAGGTTAGAGTATAATAATCTTACACAGCTACACAACTGGAGAAACCAAGCTGTTATAAAATGGTACAGTCTGCGCACGGCTTCAAGTTTACCCAGTCATTTGCTCTTCTACTGTGAGTAGAGTAACGACTTACCAGAAGCGCGCAGTGATGGTGTTAAGAAAGCGATCAAGATCCGCGTTTTCTTTCTTCTGCTGACACTACAGAGAGTGTGTTCATTTGTAAGTAGGGCTGTCAGAGACACGCTTATTCAGTCACCCACCGCTATTACCAACAGGACTGACTGGGATTCACTGCGCTCTGCTGGCTCTGTGTTACCGCTATGGGCTCAGTGTGAGTGAAGAGACAAAGACTTTGGGATATATATGTTTGGCATTTGGCTTTTTGTCAGTTTCTCAAATGCAAACGGAAATATGTGGCAAAGCTTCGTCTTACTCTTAACCGGTTTGCTTGGGTTGTGTTCATGTTCAAGTTTCCCAAGTAACATCAACATAGGTGAGTGCTCAGCGGCTATTGTTCATAACCGTGTCCTGACAGTGATTTAAAGTTTCCGTCGCACAGGATGAGGTACAGTTAGCCATTTGGGGTTAAATATTCCATGTGCATGTTATTGTTCCTGAATGACTTTCTTGTCATCTCGACAGGAGGTTTGTTTCCAACCGACTCCCATGAATACGACGTGTTCCGTTTCGCGCTCTCTCAACACAATGATGTTCCTAAACTGGTACCACAAGTGGACATGGTGGACACGGGGAGCAGCTTTGCCATGACATACGCCTGTAAGTTCTGTATTCATGTGTATCTCAGAGGTCTGTTACTCTTCCTAAAACCAAACCTCTGCAGTGCGCACACGACCTGTTTCCGTCGCTTGTTGCTTTGCTGAATTTCTGTACGACTCTGCACATGATGATTTATGCCAGTGAAACAGTGTAGGCTTAGCGAAGTATAGGAGAACCTCAGACATTTTGTTGCTGTAAACGTGCCTTCACTTACACAGTCTTAAACCCAGCTGGATTACTGTCAAGAATCACGTCAAAATGTCAGGTGGAACTGCAAAGCTGGCAAAATGTCCTAGAGTACCTGAGGTTGAATTTGACAGAAGACGGTGGTGTGTTTTCACATTTCCAAATGCTTCTTTTGCTACACTGGTTTAATTTTACTCATTTCATGGCTATGTGCCCTTTACGTGTTTACAAAATAGATGTATGCTTTCATTATGCGTCCTTCATGAAGTAAATACAATGTAAAATGTTAAATTTAAAAATTCAGTAAAGAATAACTGGTTAACTGTAAGTTACCTTACCATATACAGTGAAAATTATATGTGACCCTGGACCACAAAACCAGTCTTAAGTAGCACGGGTATATTTGTAGCAATAGCCAAAAATACGTTGCATGGGTCAAAATTATTCATTTTTCTTTTATGCCAAAAAGGATTGTAAGTAAAGACCATGTTCCATGAAAATATCTTGTAAATTTCCTACGGTAAATATATCAAAACTTAATTTCTGATTAGTAATATGCATTGCTAAGAACTTCATTTGGACAGCTTTAATGGTGGTTTTCTCAATATTTTGATTTTTTTGCACCCTCAGATTCTAGATTTTCAAATAGTTGCGTCTCAGCCAATCTCAGCTTATTTATTCAGCATCTAATTAAAAACTTTACTCTTATGACTGTTTTTTGTGGTCCAGGATCACATATTAGGTTTAACAGGACAGTGCATGTCATTTTGCTGTGTTCTTTGCATGACGTACCATATTATTTGTGGTGCAAAACAATATTATATTCAGCAAGTCAATACATTTACAATGAAATATATTAGTCTGTAACTAATTAAAATTCACTAGAAATCCCTAACGTTACATTTAATATATATTAAAATAGTTATGCATAAGGATATGCATTTTGTGTTGTTGAATGCATTATTTTAGTCTGCTTAGTTTTTTTGTTGTTGTTGTTGTTGAAATTTTGTTGTTTCTGCAAATTTCTTGCACCGCAGTTGTTACATTTAACATGTTTTTTTTTTTTTACAGTGTTTACAGATTTGACAGCATATTTTCTATCATGAGAATATGAAACACTGCTAATACATTTTTAGATGAGCCGAACACAGTAAACATCCTCATTCCTAGCTCAGCTGGCTGTCAGTCACAAATGTTGCCCTTTGATGTCTGGGATTGACACAGACAACCTTTCCATGTTTGTGTTCAACCCTGCCAGCGACGTGCAACACTGTATAATGCTTAGCATGCAAAGAGCTTTTGATAGAGAAAAGAAATTTCAGATGTTTGAGATATTTCGACACTTGCACAGCAGACTGATAATCCTGACAAGTTCATATGTGCTATAGTCTTTCCCCGATGAGTGCGTGTGACAAACCTCTCTCATGTGTACATCAGTGGTGCCCTTTTAAGTGAGTCTCAGTGCCTCAAAGCAAAATATGCTGTTTACTGGAGGCTGAGCAGAGAAACTGGGGCTGGAGCGATGTTTTCCATTTTAGGGGAGTCTTTAGGGCATTTTTATAGGGTGACACCAGAGAAGGTCTTGTTAGAGAGAGGCTATCAAAGGAAAGTTTAACACATAAAGTAAGGGCTGAGTCTGTATGTTCTTGTCACAGGGAAGTGTGAAAGTAATTATATGGAGCTAATTGCATCTGCAGAGAGTTCGCTCATCAGGGCGATTGTGCATGGCTGCTGTCTTATCCTCTAATCGCTACATACACCTTCCCAGAACAAAACCTGAGAACACTAGAGCAGTTTGTGTGCCAGGAAGTGCAACAAAATTCAGTTTGATTATAATTTGATCATTTTCCTCTTTTGCCGCAAGAACAAACCAGGACTAGAGAACAATGAATGGGGCTTGAAGAAACATAACAAAAGAAAATCAGTGTTTTTGTTACTTAATTGACATGTTTAGGAGAACTGTGTCTTTGAATTTGATTTTGTTTGTTATAAGCGAAGCGTTGATTTGAGTATAGTTTGATTAAAATGACCAACCTGCTATAATAACAATATAGTAGTACAGAGTAAGTTATAATTAGAGTGATTTTAAGCCCATCTGGGTCTGTTTACCAATTAATTATAACTGTTGGGCAATTAATTATCAAATAATTAACGGATAACCCAATGGCATTTAGGTTAAAGGAATAGTTCACCTAAAAATGTAAAGTTGTTGAAAATTTACCCTGAGACCATCCAAAAGGTAGTTGAGTTTGTATTTTCTTTGTACAGATTAGATGAAATTTAGCATTATATCACTTGCTCACCAATGGATTCTCTGCAGTGAATGGGTGCTCTCAGAATGAGAATTTGTAATGTGTGTCCGTAATAGACAAATTCATCAATAACACTATTTTAACTTCAAACCGTTGTTTCTGGCTAAATATCCTCTCTCTACTATCCATAATATTGCTTACTCCAGTGAAAAAGTCATTTAGTCTGATTCAGGAGAGAAATATACACAGAGCAAGCACTATTTACAAGCAAAAACAGTTCTAAACAATGTCAGTGGATTCTGATGTGAGAAAACAACAGGGGATGGACTTTTTTTGTAAACTAGAGACAGCTTTGTTAGGGTTTATGGATTGGTATATTGCCTTAATGATGGATTTGCTTCAGACAAGCACAAGACGTTAACTGATGGAATGGAGTTGTGTGGATTACTTGTGTATTGTTGTGATGTTTTTATCAGATGTTTGGAGACTCTGTTTTACAACGGCGTTGTAGTGTCACGTAAATTAATTTTTTTTTTTTACGAGATTAAAGTCGTAATATTTTAAGAATAAAGTCGAAATTATGAGAAAAAAGTCAAAATATTTTGAGAATAAAGTTGAAATGTTTTGAAAATAAAGTTGAAATGATTGGAGAATTTAAATCGTGGAAATTAAAGTTATAGTATTTTGAGAGTATAGCCTATATTGTGTGTGCAATATCGCATTATCTTACTGGGATGAGAGAGTAAATTTTAAGAACTCGCAGAAACATCAATATCAAGAAAATGATATTTATTAAAGGGGTCATCGGATGCAAACTTCACTTTTACATGTTGTTTGAACATAAATGTGTGTTGGCAGTGTGTGTACACATCTACCCTATAATGATAAAAATCCACTCAGTGGTTTTTATTTAATCTGTAAAAAAAATTTCCCCTTTTTCAAATCAAGCCATTTTCAGCATCTTGTCTGTGTGACGACACACTGACAGAGGCTGCTCCCACAATAGTTGATTGACACGGCCGTCTTACCTTAGTCCCGGCTTGAATGAGCAGTAACAGTCCGATCACCATTGTTTCGATGCCAGAACAGGGACGTAGAATGGCTTCTAAGCAATTGAGGTGTTGTGTTGTTGGATGTAATAATGAACATAGTAGTCGTCATTTATTCCCAACATCTGAGCCGCTGAAGATGCAGTGGATTACATTTGTTTGTGAAGAGAATGCACTTCCTGATCTACATATATCCGTCTATGTTTGCGCGAATCATTCATGATCCAGCTTCACTTACAGCATCTTTGCGATCGCGTTTCCTGATAACGTGCTAGTTTGCAAGCGGTTAAACGCGGCTAAAGTAAACAGGCTTGTCACTCCGCAGAGAGAGGACAGGGGCGGGGCGAGCAGAGCTGATTAACTTTTAAAGCAACATGGACCAGAACAGAATGACTTTTGCAGAGCTGATTTTGGCAAGGTAAAAAAGGTGTTTTTACACTACCATTGAGAAATTTTAACTAAAGCATGTTTATAGACTTTTCATTAAGACCCAAAAGAATCATATCAACTTGTGGAAAATGGGCATCCGATGACCCCTTTAATAAGACTAAACAGGAACAACTTTTTATCTTAACATCAGCTCACACTCCCAATCGACATTGCTTAAGGGAGCGCCATAGCTCACTTATTTAACTCTTTTTAATACAACAAATATATGTGGGATTATTAGCAGAAATCTTACCATGTGTCATCTCGTAATCTTAGATTTTTTATTTTTTAATGTGGCACTAAAATGCCATCGCACATTTTGACAGCACCCATTCACTGCAGAGGATCCATTGGTGAGCAAGTGATGTAATGCCAAAATAATCCAAATATGTTGTTTCTGATGAAGAAACAAACTCATCTACATCCTGGGTGGTGTGAGGGTGCATACATTTTCAGCAAATTTATATTTTTTTTGTCAAATATTCCTTTAAAAAATAGCATTGAGGATATTAAACATCTATTGAGGGTATTAAAATACAACAAAAACAGCATGTTTATTATATGCTCATTTCCACAATGGTGCTGTCTTAAGCTTTCTTTATACCAGGTATTAACTTCCATCTTGAGTGATGCGATCATAAGTGGTCAGCTGAGACTGAAAACTGTTTACACTTGGTATTAAAATGCATCTCAGATGAGTCTCCTGTGAGTCACTTGTGATTGGATTTCGAGGGGGTTCAGATGGTCGGTTTCCTTTAAAGCGGCTCTAGCCAACTCTTGTTTTAATGCAGTGGCTCTCAACCCTGGTCCTGTAGCCCCCTTTATTTTACACCCACAACAATTTTCAGAAACAGGGCTGAGAACCATTGTTGTAGTGCAATTGCTGATTGACAGAAGTATAGGTCATCCTTGTTGTCTGGGATTACATCAGGACAGAGCAGTGTCTATACTACAACTGCAATGTGGTCAGATGCGTTTTTGAACATATGCTCTTGTATTTAATGCTGCAAACCAGGATGTTCACTACGTATGTTATAGCATTTCTTACTTTCTGTAACATCAGATAATCTGAAAAGAGCAAAGAAAATATACAGCCTTTGTCATCTTGAAAAATGTATTTCTCTGTAACACATGTAAAAGCTTTATATTTTTTCTAATGAGGCGTGTAGATGTGTTCCCATTACTGCAAATCATTATCTGTTATCATATTTATAATACTTAGATGATAAGCATGGCAGAAATGGCACACGCAGCAGTACAGACTCTTATTTTCTTAGATATGTGCCTGAACCGGTTGCTGAAGTTGCCTTCAAGAGCTACAGTAACCGTTTAGCACGACTCAAATAGATTCATTTAATCTATTATTCATTGCATCATAGCCAAAGTGATTATTTTCAGGGGGTTTGATGTATGCATGTGGGAGAAGAGCCACAAAGGAAGTTATAGTGAAAATTCACTTATGTAGGAGGGAACTGACAATAGTTAGTTGGAGTAGGACAGGTGTTTTTTTCTAGAAAGATAATTGATAATTAAGGGCCTCAGCTGACATGGCAAAACACTGTACAGTGTTATATATGGAGAGGAATGGAGTAGGGCTGTCAGGATTCCTCAATTAAATTAGAGTACTAAAAAAAAATTCTCTGTTGCATTTTGTCCGTGTCGATTAACTGGCAAAGTACCGGAAGTAGAATATTCCACGGATGAGAATCCATGAAAAGCATTAATTAGACTATTTTCAAAGGCTGCACGAAATATTAAAACCATTTAAAATCATAATAAAGCATAGTGCTATTGTGAATTCACAAAGGCTGTGATTAATTTAAATAAATATATATGCTGCGGGTTTAATTTGTGCTTAATTTATATGCGTTTAGATTACGTGCGTCTCAGAGTGGCTCTGTTCACAGTAAATGCTGCTCCACACAAACAGTTATCATTTACATGACCATCTTAAACTCCGTCTTTGCATATGCTGGGATTCTGAGTTGCTTATAACATTCAACACTAGGAACAATGTATACCATTCTATCAGATTTGTAAGATAAATCATTTATAACCCCACACCAACACATCTCTAAAAATGCTAACTGTTGGATTATATAAAGTGTAAAACTGTAAAGTGTAAAAAACAATCGTCTGGCCATTGGAGCCCTCTGCAGGGATTTGATATAATAGATATTTTACAAAATCTTGTAAAACATTATGAATTTTAAAGGGTTTGTTCAATAAAACCATACTATTACTTGCTTTTAATAGGCCTGTTTTTATTTGAACCAATTATTGTTGCCTCATTGCTATTATATATATATTTTAAGTAGAGGTCGACCGATATTGAATTTTACCGATACCGATAACTAGGTTGGACCACACTGGCCGATACCGATTAATCGACCGATAGTTTTTAAAATGGATACTGAACAGAAAATAAATAGTGCTTTACTATTTAAAAAAAAGTAGCCTACTGAACAATACTTTGTAAATGATTAAAAATATTAATATTAATTATATATTGATCATTACAGTTAGTTCTTTGTTCATTAATGTTAACAAAAGTGACTAAAATGTTTAAAATATATCAGTAAATGCTGAAATTAACACCCCTACAAGGAACAATACTTCTATTCTACAGCTTTTATCAATCTTAATGTTACAAACGGACTCATATTGTTAAGTGCTACCATTACATCAACAATCAAGCTAAAGATGGCCATCTTTAAATATCTACACAAAGGCCACAGTATTGAAATTGCATACATGTGGATATTGTGTACTTCACAATTTAACTGCTTCTATTCTAGAACATTTGTGGTTATCTAATCAAAATATAAAAATATGTTAGTCACACAACGGGCAAAAGTGCAGCGCTGCGTCTAGAAGAACTCGCAGCTATCCGGTTTCACACACGAACGCATCACGTTCAATTCAAGCGGCGGTCTACAAGACTTTATTTGATCACCAAATGGGCTAAAATATACTGCTTCCCTTTCTCCACTAATGCAGCATCTAGTCAACAAATTCTTCGCTTTGTAATGACATGAAAACATGCACTACAGTATACTGTACACACTGTTTCATTTTCGATGTTTTGAATCCGCCTTTGAAGTGTCCCGCTCCAAGCAGTGTCACGTGTTTAAACAAATGGCACGTGCTGTCAGTAATTTCTGCCACTAGAAGCTGCTCTCGTGCTGTATAACAAAGACTATAGGAACTTTGTACAATGACGACCTTCTCAGCTGCTCCAGCAACGGACCCAACCCGGAAAAACTATCGGCATGGATTTTTGCCGATAACCGATAGTTCCGCCAATCAACCATAAAACCGATACATTGTCGACCTCTAATTTTAAGTAATTTTAAAGTCTATTGTTCACTTGCACTACCAGTCAAACGTTTTTGAACAGTAATTTTTAATGTTTTTTTTAAGCCTGCATTTATTTGATCCAAAATACAGCAAAGCAGTAATAATGTGAAATATTTTTACTATTTATAATAACTGATTTCTACTTGAATATATTTTAAAATGTAGTTTATTCTTGTGATCAAAGCAACATCATTAATCCAATCTTCAGTGTCACATGATCCTTCAGAAATTATTCTAATATGCTGATTTGCTGTTCAGGAAATATTTATTGTTGTTATTATTATTATTATCAATATTTAAAACGAATGAGTACTTTTTTCAGGATTCTTTGATGAATAGAAAGATCCAAAGATCAGCATTTATCAGAAATTGAAATTTATAGGCTACTTTTATTTAGCAAAGATGCTTTAAATTGATCAAAAGTGATGATAAAATCATTTATTAAGGTTACAAAAGATTACTATTTCAGATAAATGCTGCTCTTATGAACTTTCTATCCATCAAAGAAACCTGGAAAAAAATTGTTTTCAACATAATAATAATAATAATAAATGTTTTTGAGCAGCAAATCAAAATATTAGAATGATTTCTAAACGATCATGTGACTGGAGTAATGATGCTAAAAATTCCGCTTTGAAATCACTGGAGTAAGTTACATTTTAAAATATATTCAAATAGAAAACAGTTACTGTTTTAGTAACAGTAGTAGTAACAGTACTAGACTACCAAAATAATCGTTTGTGACAGTCCTAGAATGGAGTGCTGATTGATATTGCAAATTGGTTTGTCTTACCATATTATTTTAATCGTAATTATAAACACAGTGGTGACATTCACAGAAAATGACTTCCGTGTTGAAAAATAAGGTGAATAGATACATTAAAATGAAAGTAATTTCACATTTGAAACGTTTCTCCAAAAAGTTTGTGTTCAGTAGACGAAAGTCACAGGTTTGAGAATGAAGGTGAGTAAATGATGACAAAAATGTCATTTTCAACTATCCCTCTTCAAGCAGTGTTATTTGAATGCTGCATTTCAGCCTTCATTTGAAATTCATCACAGTATTTGACAGTAAACAGTTTATCAGAATTGGCCCTTAGATGTTTTCAAACACAATATCAGCCTACATGAAAATGGCTATACAATATTAATGTTGAAGAACTGCATGCACCTTTGATTTAATGTTGAAGTTGTAGTTGTCAGTTGCACTGATGAATAGTGAGCTAGATGCAGTATGTCGACCTCCCAGTGACAGCTGAAATAACCAGTCAGTGTCTGTCATGAAGGCGATGAGTGTTTCTCCTCATGCCTTTCTAGTTGAATAAAACCCCATCATCGCTTCATTTTAAACCTGGCAAACAGGCTTTTGTCTATTGTGAATAGGGCGGATTCATTTTCTCCCATGCATGAATTATTTTAAGAATTCGTTTTTGCTTTTGCCATATCGCAAGCCTTTATGACAGTCTGTTCTTGGCATTAGTCCCATTCGGCCCCGTGGTCCTCCTTTCAGCACGTATCAGTCCTTTCATCACGTTGACATGCAGTCGGGCCAAATGTCCACAGCATGTCAATCAGGCGGGCTCCAAAGAGACCCATTGAAGCTCACGTCAGAGCGAGTTCAGGAACAAGCACTGTTTTGTGTGTCTTCCCTGTGGAACTCACATAGACCGCTGAAGAGCTTTTACCTGTGTGGTTGCCTTAATTCGAAGCTTTATATACAAGTGATGGAAGACTTTAAAGACAGCGAGTGCCTTGATGTGATAGCTAGCCTGAATATCCACAGAAGACTGCCAAGGATAGCTCACATAGCCACGTTAGCTTCATCTGCAAAGCCATTAGCAAGAACTTCCAGCAATTAGACGCATTTAAAATGAAGCATTGTGAAAAATGGATGGCTTCTTTGATACCAGTAAACTTTGGATGCTTTGTCGTTGATTATAGATGACGGGTATGTCATTAGCATCATTAGCTGTTAGGAACTGGACGCAGTTCAGACAGAATGGCACAGGCGGGTTGAGGTTAGCTGTGGTGATTTCAGGATATGTGCCTGTGGGGCTACATGCTCCCCGACCTTCACTGGGCTGGAATGATACAGTGATAAAAATGTACCTTATCAGATATATCATCTTGCAAAGACTGAGGCTACAAGCCGCTTAGAGGACACTAGGGACAAAATCTGATTCTGTTAGGTGACAAAAAGAGCCCGCTTGGCTGTAATCTCTGAAATGATCTAGGTATTTTCTCTCTGAGTGAAACGCCGGGCCCTAATGCTACAGGATTTGGCGATGAGCTGCCACCTTTTTATTATTTTGTAAGGAACAGTTCTATCAAAAATATTTAAATTTTGACATTAAAGGAGAAGTCCACTTCCAGAACAAAAATTGACAGATAATGTACTCACCCCCTTGTCATCCAAGATGTTCATGTCTTTCTTTCTTCAGCCG
>JAHKKF010523261.1:9096-22227 GCA_019740295.1 Labeo calbasu | reverse complement strand
CATTTCAGGATTTTTCTTCATATAATGGACTGATATGGTGCCCTGATTTTGAACTTCCAAAATGCAGTTGAAATGCGGCTTCAAACGATCCCAAATGCGTTTGTAAACGATCCCAGCCGAGCCAGCGAAACGATCGGTTATTTTCATAAAAATAATACAATTTATATACTTTGTAATATCAAACGCTCATCTTGTCTCGCTCTGCCTGTTCATAATACACAGAGTTCAAGTGTTTAAGATTAAAAAGTATTTAAATTGTACTTTTTTAATGAAAATAACCGATCGTTTTGCTAGATAAGACCCTGCTTCCTCAGCTGGGATCATTTACAACTGCATTTGGGATCGTTTGAAGCTGCATTTAAACTGCATTTTGAAAGTTCAAAATTGAAGCACCATACCAGTCTGTTAAATGGAGAAAAATGCTGAAATGTTTCCCTCAAAAAACATAATTTCTTTACAGCTGAAGACTGAAGCTGAGTACATTATCTGCAAATTTTTGTACTGGAAGTGGACTTCTCCTTTAACTCATTCCCATGTCATTTCAAACCTATTGTAATATTTTCGTCATGAAGCATGCAAGGAAATCTTATGCAGAATGAACAAGCATCTGTTTTCCATACAACGAAAGTGGGTAGTGATTAGGGCTGTGCGATACTGATCAATAATATGATTTCGAGTCATGATTGTACAACAGTATTTCCTTACACTTCTTACATTTGTGAATGCATTTCAGTAAACCAATTAAAAACCAATTATAGCTTCATCAGAAAGCTGCATCAACATGCCTCTGGAACAGACAAAACAATACTAATATGGGTAAACACCAAACAATAAAAAAATCCCAGACTAAAATTTCGAAACTCAACAGAAACAAGAACAGCGACACAAAGGTTATTTAACATTTAAACAAGGCCAGCCAATGAAATGCATGTCCAAACTGCAATATTTAACAGCTTTAATGCATCCAGTGTGTAAACAATGTGATTTAAAGTGATAATTCACCCCAAAATTAAAATTCTCTTATTATTTACTCACCCTCATGTCATTCCAAACCTGTAAGATCTTCATTCATCTTCAGAACACCAATTAAGAAACTTTTGATGAAATCCAAGCGCTTTCTGACCCTGCATAGACATCAACGCAACTGACACGCTCAAGGCCCAGAATGGTACATTTTCATAAACGGAGAAGAATTTGTTGAGTTAGAAATTGTTGAATAAAGTTGTTATTTTTGCTTTCTTTGTGAACAAAAAGTATCCTTGTAGCTTCATAACATTACGGTTGTCAGCAATGTCCTTACTACCTTTCTGCGCCCTGAACGTGCAAGTTTTTGGGGAAACTAACCCTTTCACTTAATGCAGCAGAAATGCAAGCACATTCAGCTTATTTTAAAAACTTATGACAGATGTCTTACCTGCTTCTCACAGAGATTGGCTACCGCCCGGTGGGTTTCACTTGATATTTGCATAAAGTTAAGCATCTCTGAACTTTTGGCCGTTATCAACACGTTTTCCACACAAGCGTGAAGCTCAACTCCCATAGGAATGAAATGCAAATGCTCGCTTGCTCTGCGCCAGTCGACATGCACCATAAGAGGGGTGGTGGAGAAATTGTGCTTTCTGCGGTTTAGCAATCACTAACATTGTAATGTTATTAAATTCATTTGTTTTAAGATGTTTTGCAGCAATATGTATCATTAAAAGTGGTATAGAAATAAATGTGAATTAAATTGAATTAATATTTTGATTAATCTCACAGCCCTAGTAGTGATTTACATTGCCAAGAGCAAAAACAGCACCGAAAAAGTAGTCCAGTACTTTCCATACTATTGTTCAAAAGTTGGGGGTCAGTATATATATATATATATATATATATATATATATATATTTTTTTTTAAAGTAAATTTATACTTTCATTCAGCAATAATGCATTAAATTGATTTCTATTTGATATACATGCTGTTATTTTTTCTATTTATCAAAGAATTCTAAAAAAAAAAAGTACTAAATTAGTTACCACAAAAATATTAAGTAGCACAACTATTTTCAAAATTGATAAGAATAATAGGAAATGTTTATTGAGCACTAAATCAGCATATTAGAATGATTTCTGAAGGATTATGTGGCACTGAAGACTGGAGTAATGGCTGCTCATAATTCACCTTTGCCATCACAGGAATAAACAATATTTTAATATGTAAATTGTAATAATATTTCTGTTTTTAATTGATTACTCAGTCTCTCCAGGATTTCTTTCTTTTTTTTTTGTGATTTTTGTGATCAAAATGTTTGATTTTGTTGTGGTAATTTCCAAAAATGTGCGCAAAATTTGTGATGTTTTTTTTCTTTAATAATTATGATAGCACATTTACCATATTGTATTATGTTAGATAATAGGGGTCCTATTATGCTCTTTTACAAAGTCTTGATTTTATTTTGGGGGTGTAGTAGAACATGCTCTCATACTCGGTGGTTCGAAAAACGCGTTATTTTTCACATAATTTACATTTTTACAATAACTTTCTCCCCAGCCTGGCACAAATGGCTCAATTAGTTCCGGGTTTGATAAAGGCCAGCCTTCTGAAAAGCGAAATGGGTTGTGATTGGTTAGCTGTGGCATGCTACGGCTCTAAAAATGAAATATTTCCCTTTGTAGTGGACTTTGAGATTTGTAACTTTGTAGATCTTTTCTATGCCCAAACATACACACCACACACTGACTAAAATTCAAAAGTGAAAAAGCATAATAGCACCCCTTTAAGCAGATCGTACCAAAATCGGGCTAAAATCATTTAGTCTGGACCAGGCTCTGCACTTTTTCGAGTGTATAGTATTTCTCCAGCAGACTTGAAATATAGTGCATGAGTCATATGGAGCACTTATGCTTTATTTTTGTCCTTTTGTGAGCTTGTCAGTAAAAATAACCATCTACTTGTTTTCTAAGGAAAACAGAAGGTGAAGGTTGGATGTTCTGCCTGAAAAAACTCTTGGGTTTCATACAAGAAAATAAAGCGTCAGAATGACATGAGGCCGAGCAACTGATGACAGAATGTTAATTTGTGGGTAAACAATCCTTTTATACATCTACAGTATAACGCATCGCAGTCAAAACGTCACCGGTACAAATCCCCATCTCTGATTGACCACGGCTGGCATAAATGCCTCCTGTCACCATTTTGGTTTCTCCGGCATGTCACAGGACCGAACATAAGTTCAAACACGCTTTTTACCTCAGCTGCTCAATAACCAAAGGCAAGGAGAACAGAGGCTGCTAGAACAGATTGATGCAGCGGAGATCCTCTCATCTTCACTGCAGTGACTGAAGATCAGACGAGATCACTCACGCTGGACCCACCTGTCACAAACATCTTTCAGCATCACGGAGATCACCGCAGGCAGGAAACTTGTTTTCTCCTCCCCAACCCGACTATACATTCATACACACACTCTCTATACCCAACACAGCGATTCAAACGCTGATACTCCTTCCAACTGCACTGCATAAAAATTATTTCCCATTTCCCTTCTTCTTTTTATCTGCGGTAGGCATGAAGAATGCTGATAAAGAAGATGTGCGTGCAGAAATCTTGCGTTATCTTTGCAAATGATTGAGATAAATGCATTGTGTAGCCTTGCATCGACTCTTTATCACCCGTTTTAAAAGATAAACATCTACGAGCAACAGTACATTTGTCAATCCTCACTATCAGTGCTGTAGGGGTGATTATTAGGGGGAATGAGGCTTAAATAGTGCCGACTGTAGTAAAAGAGAAGCAGAGAAAGCTATCTGCTATCGGTGTTGTTTTCTGAGGCTGGTTTGAAAGTTTGCTTGCCTGAAGGGAAGATTTGGAGCTGAAGTATGTCACAACTGTGGCACATCCCTCATTCACATGCTCAAAGCCCCAGGGAATCAACATGTCTGAATGCAAATGCTACGAACCTCCCTTGGAATTATACATTAGCTGGAACGAATGGAAGGTCTTAGCTTGAAAACACTTTGGAATTTTAGCCGCGGAGATTGAAATTGATTGTAAATGAGGCTCTCATATGGTGTTTTATTACAAATGCGCTATAATTATATGTAAAAACGCCTGCATTACTATTAATGTATGCAGTGTGGAAGACTGTATATAATATAATTACAGAATAAAAGTAAAGGGAACGAAGTAGGATACAGTTTGGAGTTCAGGTGAAAATGTAGCAAACTCAGTGTTTCTAGGGTGTTTTGGAGCTTTTCTGTTTGAGAAGATCCAGATTTGACACTGCGCAACAAAGGACTTGCAAATACATGAAACAGGCCCCCTTCTGGAGTACTGCAATAAAAATCAATTGCCATGTGCTTGTTAAGCACATGGGGTTTAGTTGGCTGTGAGGGGGCTGGAGCAGAGATGATTGGTGGGTGGAGGTTTCACTGTCACTGTAATTACAAAGAAGTATGCAGGGCAAGACATATTGAGGTCTTGTTTTTCAGGAGGAAGTGCTTTGGGGGTGATCATGACAGAATTTTAGATAACGTATTGACTACCCAGCACTTGCCTTCTTCTGTCATCCCTGGGTATTGATTGAAAATGTTGGAAGTACAGTGCATAAATCACAAGATTTATATTTTGATGAGCTGATGTTTTATTCCCCATGTTGTAGTTGCATCAACACAGCAAAAATATTTTCAGATTCAGTATTGTTGCATTGTTTTAGTCAGTATTTTTGTTTAGTTTCCAGTACAAATACCTAAACATCTTTAAAGGAGAAGTTCATTTCCAGAACAAAAGTTTACAGATAATTTACTCACCCCCTTGTCATCCAAGATGTTCATGTCTTTCTTTCGTCAGTCGATAAGAAATTATGTTTCTTCAGGAATTATCTCCATATAGTGGACTTCAGTGGTGCCCCCAAGCTTGAACTTCCAAAATGCAGTTTAAATGCAGCTTCAAATGGCTCTAAATGATCCCAGTGGAGGAAGAAGGGTCTTATCTAGCAAAACGATTGGTTGTTTTTGAAACAAATTGACAATTTATATACTTTTTAACCTCAAATGTTCATCTTGTCTCGTCTCTGCAATGCTCATGCATAGTATGTTGAAAAACTCCCATCTCGTTTTCTTCTTCACTGTCAAAATCGTTCTACATCGCTGTTTTACCTTTTTTTGTAAAAGGCATTTGACCGATCGTTTTGTTACATAAGACCCTTCTTCCTCGGCTGGGATCATTTAGAGCCATTTGAAGCTGCATTTAAACTGCATTTTGGAAGTTCAAGCTTGGGGGCACCATTGAAGTCCACTATATGGAGATAATTCCTGATTTTTTTTCCTCAAGAAGCATAATTTCTTGTCGACTGAAGAAAGAAAGACACAAACATCTTTAATGACAAGGGGGTGAGTAAATTATCTGTACATTTTTGTTCTGGAAGTGAACTTCTCCTTTAAAAAGTTCTGTTTACTTTTTTCAGAAGTTTTGATGCCAAATATCCTAAATATGACCATCCATTTTGTAAAGGACCTTCCTAAACATCTAAGTCTTTTATTATTTTCTTTTAAAGTGCATATTATTATTTCCAACAAGATTAAACCAGGGATGCACCAAAATGAAAGACGAAAGATGAGACGAAACTGAAAATTCTGGTTGCACTTAGCCAAAAAACAAAACGAAAACAGAAAATGCTTTGTATTTACATATTTACTTACTTCACTGGCAAATACTTCACTGTATTTTATCAAGTCAAGTCACCTTTAGCACTTTATACAATACAGATTGTGTTAAAGCAGCTTTATAGTATTAAAGGATTAGCTCACTTCCAGAATAAAAATTTTCTGATAATTCACTCACCGTTGTCTCATATAAGATGTTCATATCTTTCTTTCTTCAGTCGAAAAGAAATTAATGGAGAAGTCCACTTCCAAAACAAAGATTCACATATAATGTACTCACCCCCTTGTCATCCAAGATGTTCATGTCTTTCTTTCCTCAGACATAAAGAAATTGTTTTTTTTTTTTGAGGAAAACATTTCTGCCTTTTTCCATATAATGGACTGCTATGGTGCCCCGATTTTGAACTTCCAAAAGGCAGTTTAAATGCGGCTTCAAACAATCCCAAATGCGGTTGTAAATGATCCCAGCCAAGGAAGAAGGGACTTATCTTATTTTCATTTAAAAAAATACAATTTAAATACTTTTTCATTTCAAATGCTGAAATGTTTTCCTCAAAAAACATAATTTCTTTATGACTGAAGAAAGAAAGACATGAACGTCTTGGATGACAAGGGGGTGAGTAAATTATTTGTAAATTGTTGTTCTGAAAGTGGACTTCTCCTTTAAGATGTTTAAGGAAAACATTCCAGGATTTTTCTCCATATAGTGGACTTCAATGGTGGCCAATGGGTTGAAGGTCCAAATTGAAGTTTCAATGCAGCCTCAAAAGCTTGCATCTTCAAGCATTGGGTAATCATGTTGGAAAAGTTGTGTGCAATTAGTTCTTTGTGTACGCTGTAGGCTAGGGCGAAAAACTTATTGTCTCCTCCAACTTCAAAATCATCGTTGTTTTACCTTTTTTTGGTGTTTGCCTATGATTGCACGTTCGCTTTGTAACCATTGGATCGGTAGTTCCGCCTACGTCACTTGTGTGTAATTATGTAATGCATGAGGTCGAGGTAGTGCAAGATGAACATTTGAATTTTTTTTTTTAGAAAATGGCTGATAGTTTCGCTAGATAAGACCCTTATTCCTCAGCTGGGATCACGTAGAGCTCTTTGAAGCTGGACTGAAACTGCAATTTGGACCTTCACCCCATCAATAATGCAAGAGGCCAATAGTAAACACTCTGTTTTTCAGTTTCATTCAGCATTGATTCAGTGATGTCATCGTCCAGCTCAGTTTAGTTCAAATAGTATCTGTGCAATCAAGTCAACAATGTTGGCAGAAATTAAGTGTATTTTATAATGCAAATCTATTGTTCGTTGCATTAATCTTACATTTCTTCTCCCGTGCTCTTTCCAGTTTGTTCCCAGTTCTCCAAAGGAGTCTACGCCATCATCGGCCTGTATGACAGGAAGACGATGAACATGCTGATGTCGTTCTGTGGCGCTCTGCACGTGTGCTTCGTCACGCCTAGCTTCCCCATCGATACCAACAACCAGTTTGTGATCCAGCTGAGACCTGAGCTCCAGGATGCTCTGATCGCCCTCGTCGAGCACTACAAGTGGACCAAGTTCGTCTACATGTACAGCTCAGACTCAGGTTGGCTTTTATCCTGCTAACATGTCATTTTTAAAAGCACACTAATGGAAATCTAAATATATGAGTAGTGCTACCACGATTTTTTTTTAGGGTGAGGTGAATATTTAGTTATTTGTTGTTGTTTTTTTCCTGCATTTGCATTGCCACTGCAGTTGCAGTCGTGATAAAATGTTGTAATACTCTGTAAGGTTGCTTAGGATGTCACGAAGATGAACTGCAGATAATTTAGTGATTTGTGATTTGGGAGCTTTAGAAGATATTGCTGGGAAAGTTTGAAAAACGTGATGGTTTGGTGTAATCCTGTTGAGGTGCTCTGCTTGGCTTGTAATAGGGTTATGCTTTGACATTTCCTATGCCTCGGGTGTAGTAATTTTACTTATGGCTCCCTGATTCCCACAGGATTGTTCTGATAATCTGTTTGGAGTTTACTGGAAGATCTTCATTTGTGATTTGGGTATGGACAAGCACTGGCTGCACTGTATTTTTCCTTGTGAGTGGAGACATATGTGTGGTGCTTCATCATATTTGCCATATCCAATCATTATCAGACTGTCATTAGAGAATAACTCCAAATCATTAGCGCAGTCTCCGTGACCAGAAGACAGCAAGGCCAATAAGTGAATTAATTTAATATTTGTGCCAGTGTTGTGCACAGTGTTTTCTGTACAAAAAATTGTCTTTTTTTTGTTAATCACCCACAATCCAGTTTAACTAGGTGCTAAATGCATTTGTACAGCGTTGCGCCATATTTAAATGAAGTCATTGTCATTATTTTCAGCACAAACATGCCTCATTTCTATGTAAATTAGGCTCATTATTGATTGCACCCTATTTGCAAAACTCAGTGCTATAGAACTGTTCAGTCATGAAATCAATTTGTAGACCAACCCGGAAGACTAATTCACCATGGCTTCCCTTGGGAATTTCTAAAGGGGTTTTAGAATAGCAGTCTTCGATTTGTGAGTAAAATAAGGTCTGTGGTTCAGGTTACTTGAAGAGACTTTAATGTTTTTGTTCTACAACATAAATTATACATGGCCGCACCGCAATTCTGAATACTGAAGCCTCTGTACTAGGACTACAACAGTTATCAGTTCGTAAAGCATGTATACTCACATCTTTGTGGCAGTTGTAGTGGTTTGTGACAGGCTTTTGTCTTTTGATGAAAATATCCTGTGAATTTAGTCAGTATTTCATTGTCATATTTATTAATTATAGTCAGTTTTACTCGTAATACAATAGCATCTAATTTTAGTCAATGACACACACAAAAGCCAATGTGAATGCAAAAAATGAAACCAAATATTTCAAGTAGGGGTGTCACGGTGTCAGTTTTTTGCTGCACGATTTTCCTTGCCAAAATAAATTACGATAACAATATTATTGTGATATCTACAGGATATAGAAATTTTCAAATATTCAAAGTAGAAGTGTATGGAGACTGAGAGTGAGTTTATAACTATAACTGTACAAAGGTGTACAAAAAGGCCAGACTGTTGATAGGCACTTCCTGCAGACAGAATCCATAAAACTTCCAAACTGACAAGCAAACTTTTTTCGAATACAGTGTCCCGCTTTGTCTGTCATCTCCTCCGACGTGATTTTGTGGGGCAGTATTAGCTACTAGGGGTGTAACACTACACAGAAGTCATAGTTTGGTATGTACCTCAGTTTCAGAGTTACAGAGTTTAGTACAACAGGAAATGTATTTGTTCAGTTGTTTTGAACAGACAGTAGTGCTACATACATGTACCATGAGCAGTTGTTTTTGATTTGAATTAGATGGTGTAATTTCAAGATTTAAAGCAAAACATAATAGTCTGACTTTATATTTGTGAAATTATGCTACATAAGACATCTACACAAAACAAAAAAAACAGACATTCTGAATGAAAATTATTTTTTTTCTTTGACAGTAGGTGGCACTTATGGAACAGCAGCGATATAGAGTTAGCTTGGTTATGGCTGTAACAAAGCAGCACTGTGCTTAAACACTGCTTTAATATGCATTATATGGAGGTAAGAGGAAAAAATGTCATTGAAACATTTCTGAAGATGGTCACTTCCTCTCAGAGATACATTCATGTTAACTAGGGTTGTGCCGATAGACGATAGTATCGTGTATCGATGATAGTCAGAGATATTGCCTGTTGCTGATGCCTTTGACGTTAGCAAGATGATGATTATTATTATCCATTAAAAACAGACTAGGAGCCTAACTTTAGCGATGCAAAGCCACTTCTGAGGGCGCTTCAGAAACTTGCAGTGAGGTGGTTGATATAAACACAAAGGCAAAAATCACGGTGAGCAGGACAGGGTGTTTTGGGTGGGAAGCATACAGTCTGTAATTGCGTGCAGTTTCTGATGCCTGTAAAAGCGTACAAACGCTTTCTTATGTGCACCGTTTTTCCGGTTTTACTTTCACTTTCGAAATCGATCCCATTCAGCAAGGATGAACATTTAAGGCCCCCTCTGCTTAAATGTTCTTTGCTCGTTTTCTGTAGCTGCTTTTAAATAACTAAGGAAATGTAAGCATTAATAACTTACAATGTATCTATTATTGATATCATGTTAAACACAATTAAGTAATACTGAAAACATTAGGCTGCTTTTAGCCTTATGCTGGTGTTGGTTCATTTGCTGGCAATGAAACGAAGTAAATAATTAAATAAATTGGCACAATAATATCGTTTATCAGTGATCTCACAGGCTGACGATAGGACGATATGAAAATTGAGCATGTCGTCCAACACTAATATTAACCCCCACATATTTGTCTTCCTATATTTCGAACATCACAAACAGTGAGCTTGATCTGCCTGGTACAGTATTTTCTTTTAATTATAGACTTCATAAAAAAATCCACACAAGTTACATTTTGGGAAGTAATTGCAATGCAGAAATTCTGAAATAGAGATTGGCCAAAATATCAGTATCAATATCACTACCACTACCTTGACTTTGTTACCGGTTCCTGAAAGATACTTGTTTTGATACCAAGTTTAAGAAATCCGTTTGAACAAGATTACATTGCACATTACCTCAAAAAACTTTGGTTTTATTTTTTCAGCTTGTTTTTACAGACTCAAAGACTCATCTCCTGAGCCATGGCACAAAGGAACAAGTAACCAACACAATAAATCAGTGCAGATAGTTTTAATAAAGTTTAAATAGTTTTTAGTTTCCACATATTTTAGGCTACATTTACGCTAGTGCATTTTCATTATAAAATGCATAGCTGTCGGGGCCCATAACCTCGTGGGTAGCTGGCCGAAATATAGCGCCATTGCCCTGCGGGTGTCCCGAGTTCGAATCCCGGTTCGTGGACCTTTCCCAATCCAACCCCCTTTTCTCTCCCACACTTCGCTTCCTGTCCAACTACACTGTCCTATATAAATAAAAGCATAAAAATGCCAAAAAAATGCATAGCTTTGACAAAACCATCATTTCTGTTTATTTTCCATTGATTTACTGTTGAGCATCCAGCACTGTCTCAGTCTGTTTTCTCTTCCGCAATCGCTGTATATCATATCGTATATGTCAATCATATTACGCGTTCATAACCCACTCTGTCTTCTATGACGAATATCCATTTTACTTCTGCGTTCGGTTCTGTACATAAGAAACCCGGAAAAACAGATGAAACATAAATCAAATAAACACACAATTACGACAGATTGATTTTTATGTAATTTTCAGGACATACAGGGTGTTTACATGAGAAGTGCTAAGTAGGTGTAGTGATTAGCTTGATATAAAAGGCAAATAACATATTTCAGCAACATTATTTGGCCAAAACATATATTCAATGGCAACTTGAAGTTATTACAAGCACTCGATTGTGGTTTAAAAGGAGTTTTGAGTAAAAGCATAGTACAAATGTTATAATTTGTCTTATGTTGCATGACGCTACAGTGTGCATGAATGGTCAGAGATCTTTTCTGAAAAGCAGTGGAATTGCCAGTATGGATGCGGATTGTTTTTTTATTTTAAAATACCATTTTAATATGAAAATGCACTAGTGTAAATGTAGCCTTACATCTGTGGCGATTGGGATGCTTACTACAGCCTTATGTGTGAGCCAGGTCTCTCTGCATAACCAGCATGAACTAGTGTTTTCCTTTGATGCCTCACCAGAGCCAATCATCAGCACTTGATTTAGGAACATCAAGCATGCTGCATGCTTATTGGCTCACGGACATTGATGGGATTATCCCCTTAGGTATCGAGATTTGATACTGAACAAGAAGACATTTTTCAATACTTGATTGTATCGAGGCAATTCAGTCGGTACCTAAAAAGTACTCGATACCTAGCCCTACTAAAAACACATATGAAGTTCCCAAGGAAACCTGTGCCAAGAAAATGCAAGTTCTCTTCCCAGTTTTAAAACTATAAACTGAACAGTTTCATTTGTCTGGTGAAATGAACTTCACATCATTACCATTTTACAGAAATTAACTGGCAAAGAGAATCTCATTTAAAAGAAGTATTTGTATACATTGCCTATTGATTATAGCAGGATTACTCATCACATAATGGAGAAGATCATCATAACCAGCCAAATATTCATATGCATGGCGTAGTCGAGCATTTTAAAGAGCTGATTCAGGCGTCTGGATTGCAGTAGTGGAGAGATGCTGCACAGATTTTGTGGCAGCATTTGTGCTGTTACCCGATTTGCATAATTCCTTTAGTGAATCGGCGCTAAAACAACAGAGAGAGCATGTGCAAATAACAAATAACAGCACTGTCGACAGGCCACAGTGAATCCCCCCCCTCTGTGTTACACAATATTACATTTATCTACACCCTTCCCCCACTTTTGATTATACAAAGTTAAGGGAAATTAAAACCTCAATTAAGAAAGACACATTATTGATTCACATAGCATGCAGATGTGAGCCAGAGCTGAACTAGGAACACAAGGTCACTGAGTATTTCATCCACACACAAATACAACAACTACCTCTAGAAGCCCCTACTGCTCTCCTGTTGCCTGGATACAAGAGTACTCAGTCTCTAGGTTATTTTAAACCTTTTAAGTAACTCCTGTGTGTGCACACGTGTGTGAGCATGTGTGTGTGTATGTGTGAAATGTTTATGTCATGTTGTAGCACATTAAACCCAGAGCTCACAGGTAAAGCAAGAACATCGCAGATGTAATTATACATCTATTCTTAGTCTATGCTGACACAAAATCTGTCAGAGTGTTTTTTTTGTTTCCTTGTTTGAATCAAATTATGTATGCTGATTAATCATATCGGTAACATATTGGTTATAAACCGATATTAGAGATATTTAAAATTTTCCAGTATTTAATTATGCATGTTTACTTCCCCTTTTTCACATTTCACGTTCATGTTTGCCATCATAGACTGTCAAAAAAAGGTACAGTTCTGTCACTGGAGCGGTACCCTAAGGTACAAAAACGAAAAGGTACATCTTTGTACCTTACCTACCTCTAAACGGGACATATTAATACCTTAAAGGTACATTTTAGTACTTTGAAAGTACATATTGGTACCTTAAAGGCACATATTAGTGCTTTAAAAGAACAAATTTGTACTTTATGGTACCGCCTCAGTGACAGAACCGTGCCTTTTTTTCTAACAGTGTATGATGCTCACTGAAAGTTATTTTATTATCACTGTTAAGTGTAATATCAAAATGAATATCCATTTTCATTCTGTATATTCTATGGTTGGGATTTCTTTGTCCCAAGCTATAAATAACCGATTTTAGTTTTTAGTGTTTTATTTTTTGTAATTCATTTAAGAAAAAATTGTTTAGAATTTAAACATTGTCCATTTATTGGTTATTCGCCATAACGCAAATAAGTGTT
This sequence comes from Labeo calbasu, assembly GCA_019740295.1. Lineage (NCBI taxonomy): Eukaryota > Metazoa > Chordata > Actinopteri > Cypriniformes > Cyprinidae > Labeo > Labeo calbasu. The sequence goes on along the minus strand of JAHKKF010523261.1, from coordinate 9,154 downwards.
GGCTTATCGTTACTAGATTTTCAGCATCTATCTATCTATCTATCTATCTATCTATCTA
>JAHKKF010523260.1:0-10675 GCA_019740295.1 Labeo calbasu | reverse complement strand
TCAGGATTCTTTCATGAATAACAAGTTTAAAAAGTACAGTGTTTATTCAAAATATAAATATTTCATAACAGTGTAAATTATTTATTATTAACTTTTAATAAACTTGTAATTATTAACTTAATACATCCTTGGTGAATAAAAGTATTAATTTCTTAAAAAAAAAAAAAAAGAAACAATAAAAATGTACTGACCCCAAACTTTTGAACAGTAGTGTATGAGTGTGTGTGTGTGTGTGTGTGTGTGTGTGCATTGACTCAATTTATAAGGTATATTTAATTGATTTTACACCTTTAAAATTCACTCAGTATTTTAAGTGTAAAAATATTCACCAAAAATGTGAGTACATCAGAGTTTATGTTTTAGAGTTTTTTTTTTTTTTTTTTTTTGATATATGTCTGTATAGTCAAATTAAAAAATAAATGAATAAATAAATAAAAGAGAGAGAAAAAAGCATTCCCGTGTCACTTGTTAAAACCAAAATAAAAAATATATTTAGCATGAAGAAAATAAAGTCTGTTTTTTTTTATTTACATTTTATAATGACAAATAAATAATTGATTATAACTTCAGTAAAATATACATAGAATACAGTAGTGAGAATATGTGCTAATTATGTCATGATAAAGCATCTTCAGTGATTCTAAACTGACTTTATGTCTTCATGCTAAATAACTACTGTTATGGACTGGGAATATGACTACATAATTGCACATGCATGCTAAATAAATCTGTATGTGTCGATCTGAATATGAATGATTTTTCAGGTGACGGAGGAAGTGTACCGTCTGCTTCAGAACGACTACGATCTGGTGTGTCGCGGCAATGTCAGCGTGAAGGGCAAAGGTCAGATGCTCACGTATTTCCTGGAGGGTAAAGCGCAGGACGCGGGGAACAGAGCGCCGCATCGCACCGGCGGTCTGGAGCGCAGGGTTCACGCCATCGCCCGCTCCAGCAGCACGCACACCAAAGCCGACAGCACCGCGTCCGTGGCCTCGGGATTCGCCGCCCGGGTCGGCGTGAGCGGCGGCGCTCACGGGACGCGTGGAGCCGCCGCTAACGTGCCTACGCTAGGAGAAGAGCTGGAGGATATGTAGGACCGATCGCACACTACAGTAAACGCTTTCACCATTACAGACACGAGTGTAACGACTGCAGGTGGAAAGAATGAAGCGTCTTCCCTTTGTAAGCATTAAAGTTCTCATCTGACCAACATGACACTGATTCAGTTTTTCTAAACACGTTCCTGCTCCAGCTGTGAACGGATCTTCACGGCACGCTCTTTTAAAGACTGTCGTTTTTGGTCGCTTTTCACCATCACGTCAGTTTTTCCCGGATAAATTCAGGTCTCGTTCTGGATTTCTTTCCCACATGAATCATGGATTTAGTGGCGTTGTTATGCCATTTCACGGATTCACAAGAGCCGAACGATTTTTGAAATGTGAAGGATTTTTTGCGCCGCATTCAAAGCCTCGAATGATCTTCAGCAATGCGTCGTTTCTCAATTTTTATGCCAACTTCTTATATGAGCTGTACATGGTAGATGTTCTTACGATCAGAGTTTGTGTATTTTTTGTATTAAACTCTCCAGTGCATTTGAATGAATGTGATATTGTGTGTGTGTGTGTGTGTGTGTGAGATGTGTTTATAATATAAAGAGCAGCAATAGAAGCAGGACGTGCTCTGCATCAATGCACTAGATTTATTCTCACACACTCTTCATCTTCGTCGCGCCGCACGTTTCTACAGTTTGAGACTGGAGAAATCAAAGATCTCAGATGTTTCTAGCTGCACTGATTTCAGAAAATAATAATAATACAAAAAAACGTTATGTGACACATCAGGATACAGAATGATTATATATCAGTACATATTGTTTCAAAGCAGCATGTGTTTAGAACAAGAGAAATCATGGAGTTTGATCACAGCTTCATCATCATCGGCCGCAGTCACACTGACACTGTAAACTACAATCTGATGTTTATATTCACACATACACTGGAGTCCAAAACATCTGACACTGCATTGAAAAAGCTTCAGTTTCACATTTTTGTAATTTAATTTAATTTTTCAAATAGAATCAAATAGGTGTAGTGAAAATATGAATGTGAAAATGTCACATGATCAGTGACCCTCATTTACGTAAGTTAATAGAACGTTTGTTATCTGTTGTTTACTATAGCAGTCGTCTGGTGTTTACTGATGCTCTCAGAATGTTAGCACAAAAACATCAGTTATACATCATTGATGGAACCTTTAATTTCTGAACCATTTAAATTGGATGTTCATTAATGTTTTTTAAATGCTACGACTCAAAATAACCAAAGAACACACATAAAAATAACAGTCCCATGATGTTTGCAAAATTATAAATTATAAACTTTATAATTTATAATTATAAAGTTTGTGTAGCCAAATAAATAAAAAATAAATAAATAAATTACTACTACTACTACAAAAAAAGCACAACATTTTGAACATTCATAGAACATTCAGAAATAACGTTTTCATAATTTAAAGGGAATGTTAGCAAAACATTTGCAGAGCATATTTTTGTCAGCTGGCTATTTATTGAATGTCATAATTTAAATAATTTTTCTATCCAGATTTAAATGATATTTTGTATCTCAGACTGATTGTCAGTGTGGTGTCAGGCGTTTGGACCGTGCTCTCTCTCTCTGTGTGTGTGTGTGTGTGTGTGTGTGTGTGAAGTGATAAAGTGTGTGATTAGCAGGGACAAACCTCCACATGCTGAATATGTGCCAATTCTATCCAATCTCAATCTGATGTGTAATAACCGGACACGATTCTGTCATCAGCATTCACTGTAATAATATCAGCGTGACGTTCAGACGCAGATGAAACATGATGGGACAAAGACTGAAACGATCAAATACTATGTTTTATACAGAACTACCGTTTATGCATGAGACGTTTTTACTCACAGATGTGTGACGTGTTACTGAGGCTTCGACCTGAGTGAGGCGGTTGGTTTGATGTTAAATAGGTCAGTCAGTTGTGGTGTGTGTGGACAAAAGGGTACAGTGACCAACTACTGACACAGAGGTCAGCGACCCGTCCGTGAGGAACGCTGCGTCACACGCCCACACACACAGCGTATAGATCTCTGTAGACTGGTGCGTGTTTACAAGCACAAAACTCATTCTCTGATTCTGTACATTTCTGAGACTGTTTGTGAGGAGAAACAATGATTCTTTCTATATTTCTATGGCAAATGTTTATTTTCATGCTGATGTTTTGAATCATGTCGCTTTTCTTCTTCAGGGTATGAATCGATCTCTCAGTCGCTCTCTGTACTGTCGATACAGTATTCTTGCCTTATTTGACACGCTTGCGGTGGTTGAAGTCATTTGCCTTTTAGCTCTTTGATATACAGAAGTGTATTTTGTAAATACAGCCATGTACGATATGCTGTCCTTTGTACAGTGTAAACCTGAGCAATACCAGATTTTGTAATAAAGAGAGTATTGAAGCTTTGTTCCTGTTTCCCCCTTGAATGTTTGCTGGTATTTAGTTAGTCTTATTACACCCACGTATAAGCCCTACGTTTCCTGTGTTTATTGTCTGGTCTTGTCTGATTCAGGTGTGTCAAATAAGGGGGACACGCAAAATGTTCAAAGTGATTAAGAATAGCTGCACTAAATGGATTCAATAATGAATCACTCTATGAGGTTGTAGATATTTAATTAGATTCTACTTACATTCTTAAATTTGAAATAGATGCAAAGGGAAAGGCTATTTGTAAATGTATCAGTCATCAAAGACATACAGGGATGGGCAGCTTTGGTCTTGGAGGGCCGCTGTCCTGCAGAGTTCAGCTCTAACCATAATCAAACACACCTTCCTGTAGCTTTCTAGTGATCTTGAAGACACTAATGAGCTTGTTTAGGTGTGTTTCATTAGGGTTGAAGCTAAACTCTGCAGGACAGCGGCTCATCAGGACCAAAGTTGCCCATCCCTGATATTGTCACGTAGCATGCGAGGAAGTGGTGAATGAAACAAAGGTCAAAGATAAAGTCTTTAATATAAGGTAAATCCACAACGGGAGGGTAGAAACAAACATGTACACACTGACGAGACCGGACGACAAACACAGCACTGAAGGCAACTTAGACAGGATAATGAAAATAATAATGACTTGACAAGGACAGTAACAGGAAGAACCAAATATGGGCAACAGAGGGAGAAACCGACTCAAACAGTCCACAGGGGTGTGACAGATATACAGGTGTATCTCAAAAAAAAAAAAATCAGTAACTTATTTCAAAAACTGAAACTTTCATATATTCTAGTTTTATTACATGCAAAGTAAAACATTTCAAAAGGTTTCTTTTTGTTTGTTCATTTTAATTTTGATGATTAGAACTTACAGCTCATGAAAGTCAAAAATCCAGTGTCTAAAATGTTAGAATATTTACATTTAAGTTTAATTAAATGACAGCATAAATTCTGGGTATCTCTTGTTCTTTGAAACCACACTAATGGGGAAGACTGCTGACTTGGCAATGGTCCAGAAGACAATCACTGACACCCTCCACAAAGAGGTTAAGTCACAGAAGGTCATCACTGAAAGGGGTGGCTGTTTACAGAGTGCTGTTTCAAAGCATATTAAATGCAAAGTTGACTGGAAGGAAGAAATTGGGTAGAAAAAGGTGCACATGCAACAGGGATGACTGCAAGCTTGAGAAAACTGCATCTTTGAAGATCATTTGATCTGCAAGCTACTACTACATATATTGTAAAAATGTCAATTTGGTGTAAAGTTGCTTTGCAACGATATGTATTGTGAAAAGCGCTATACAAATAAATTTGAATTGAATTGAAAATTTGAATCTTACCTGGCTGAAAAGAAAATGAACTGTGAACTGGACTGTTGCTCAGTGGTCCAAAGTCTTTTCTTTTTTTTTTTTCAGATAAAAGTAAATTTTGCATTTCATGCTGAAATCATGATCCCAGAGTCTGGAGGAAGACTGGAGTGGCACAGAATCCGAGCTGCTTGAAGTCCAGTGTGAAGTTCCTGAAGTCAGTGATGATTTAATGAATTGTTATTTGTGCTACCGACCAAGAATTGAGTGCAAAAGTGAACATATTTTAAAGAACTTTTCTTTTTTGCAAATCTTTTTTTTTTTTTTAAATTGATCTTACAAAATGTGCTAATATTTTGAGATACTGTATTTTTGACTTTCATGAGCTGTAAAAATGACTTTTTATGAACTGTATCAATCAAAATTAAAACAAAATCAAGCAAAAAAAAAAACATTTTGAAATGTTTCTGAATCTAGAATATAGTTACAAAAAAAAAAAAAAAAAAAAATGAATTTTTTCACAATATTCTACTTTTTTTAGATGCACCTGTACACAATACTGACTCGTATGTAGGTGTGTTTTCATTCATCCAGACCAGTGGATGCAGTGTTTCTTCTTCTTCTTTCTTCCGTCTTCATCTGATGATGTCCGCAGGTGAGTATAATCATCAGGAGGGATCTGTGTGTTTGTAGCAGGTGAGATGGATAACCTACAGGACGTGTGGTACGGTTACACTGAGGATAAATCTCTCTGGATTATCTCAGCTATTTCTCCTAGAAGTAAGATAAGCAAAGAGCTATCTGGTCAGTGACTTATAAGAGACTGCACGCTAAAGAAAAAGAACAATCTTTCAAGTGCCAAGTTAGAAATGCACTTTTTGTTTTAATGTGCTTTTGGAACATTTGTATACTATTTTTAAGAAAACTGTCAATGTAAAATTGTTAGCAATGCTGGAGCAGTTGCCCAACATATGTTACAATCTAAACTGGACTAACTTTGCTCAGTCATAACAGATCAAATGATCAGAAGAGACAATCTTAAGGATCAGCATGGCTTTTCTATGTGAAATCACTCTCTGTTTATGCTTTATCTTATGCATCTTTCAGTAGCTGCAGCACATGAATTTGATTCTACATGCAAAATGTTTTAAATACTTTTCAGGAATTACATTTTTTTTAATCTGTTTTTCTTCATTATGATTTCTGGACAGTCGTATCACCCTGACACTTTTGACTTTATTCAAATGTTGTTTTAGCCCAAAGCATCCGTTCAGTGGCTGAAGGACGTTCTCGTTGAAGAACAAATTCACTGTGTTCTCCATGAGTTCCCTGCACACCATCTCGGAGCACGCGGAGCCTGACGGGTCTCTGGAGCTCACGTCTGGAGCTCAGAGCGAAAGTCAGACCAGCAAGAGCTGGAGTTTAATCCTCAGAGGGATTCGGGCTTCTACTAGACACCATGCGATACGGACAACTAAACGGACAAGAAAGTCACGGTCAGCTCTGCGAACGTCTCATAAGGTATGTGACTTTCCAACCAACCACGCTAGCGTAACGGAGGTCAGAGGAATAGGTGCTGTGCAGGTAAAACCTCACTTCCCTGATCTCAAGAGACACACTAGTGACTGACACTAGTGGCTGCTGTCTTTAGCCTCCTTGTTAGTGCACCTGCCTCCCGTGCCGGAGACCCAGGTTCGAGACCCGCTCGGAGCAGGTGCGAGTAGGACCCGGGGAGAGGGGTTACATTCATACAGAAACACACTTAACCCAATAAGTCAATAGCATTCACATCTACACTGAGAAATATCTAGGTGGCTTCCCAGGTTTAAAAAAAAAATGAAGTTATAAAAACATTGTGAGTGGGAACGTGCCCTGGTTTGGGCATCACTGGTCTATTCTGTGTTTTAGCAGGTAAATCTGCCACAGTGGCTGGTGAATCTGATGCATGACATAGAGGAGGCCACGACACACGAGCTGACCGTTGAATGAAGATCCCTGAGATGGCAAGCTTTACAGTAGATACAGCCGGCACATCTTCTGCTGGACATTTCGGCTCTCTTGACACCTGAGGTCATCATTTGTATTTTTTTTTTTTTTTTGTATTTTTTCACTAGTCAGTGAAGATTAAGTCAGATTTTATTTCTCCATCTCCAGTGCACTGTTTTCGTTGTTCTTGCACAATCTATGGCTGAACTTGTGTGGGTGGGACGTAAATGATTTGCTCGTGCCGTGTGTGCGTATAGGCACCGACGGACCTACAGCAATCCTGAAGAACATCGGCCGTGTTTGTTCGAGCTGACAAGCAAAGCTTGAACTCATAAGATGTGCTCACCATTAAAGCTTGATTTAATTATTAATGCTACTGGACTCATAAATCTGTAGTGTTTGATGTCTTCAAACTGACTTGAACGACTGGCTGACCCTAATGCGTCTTGTGAGATTTGTGTCCAATGTTGGACTAATACTACACCAGGAACTCTTAATTACTGTTAAAGTGACAAACATGTTATGATGGCTGAAGACCTCAGATTAACCTGTTCTGTTATGCAATGACCACATGACCTTGTTTTCGTGACCCAGCTCAAAGTGTGGTCAAAAGCACATTACTGAGATATGCTCATATAACTCCAGTTGTGTGACAGGCAAATATGTGTTATAATCTCTAATTATATGCTGCATCATTGTTATACACACTCTCTGTCGCTGGGGCGTTACCTTCTCAAAAAGAGCACGTCCGTACCTTATTTACCCCCGAAAGTGCATATTAGTGTCTAAAAGGTACAGTTTAGCATCTGAAGTGATCATATTAGTACTTAAACCTTAAAATCACTTAAATCAAGCTTTTTTTTTCTGAGAGTGTAGATGATAAACAGCAGTATCGTGAACCTGTTATTGTTGAAATGGGTCACTGGTGTTGCATCGTTCCATACCGCACACTTCGTCCTAGAGTAAATATTGACATCTGCGCAACCAGAGTAAACCTGTGCGCTGAAAACAGCGTAATTAATACAGGCGAGCGGCACGTCAATGATTAACTCCTCTGAGGTCATCGTGTCACAGTATAAAAGCACAGCACAGATGCACAGGGAGCAGATCTGACAAACTGCAGCAGATATTGACTTCAGCACATCGTTTGCTCTTGCTATGAGAAGGCCGTGTGTGTTTGCGTTGTTGGTGAGCGTCCTCGTCTGTCCGGCGGATCTTTCTCCGGTGATCGGGCCTGAACCCATCCGCTGCGCTCCATGCTCTCAGGAGCAGCTCGACGCCTGTCCCGCCGTGTCCTCGGACTGTCCGGAGGTCCTGCGAGAGCCGGGCTGCGGATGCTGCACGTCCTGCGCGCTGAAGAAAGGAGACTCCTGCGGCGTTTATACGGCTCACTGCGGCACAGGCCTGCGCTGCGTCCCGAGACCCGGTGACCCCCGGCCGCTCCACGCGTTGACCCGCGGACACGCCGTCTGCACCGAGTACGACCAGACGGAAGGTGCGTTTCTGATTAGTGAGTGTGTGCTTCCAGATTTTCCAAAAACTATATGTCACAGAACTCATGTTTGTTTCTGAATATGCTTCTAGACGAGCCGGACATCACGTCTGACCAGGGCTCCCTGCATTACCTTCTGGGACTCAACAGGCCGCTGGACCCGCAGGATGCGGCGGAGGCTCAGGAGAGCATCAAGGCTAGAGTCAACGCCATCAGGAAGAAACTGATCCAACAGGTACTGAAACCAGCAGATCCAGCAGACGAAGCTGTTGAGTTTCTACACTTTTAAAGCACTTTGCATTTTGTGAAAGGAATAGTTCACCCAAAATGTATTTACGCTTAACAAAAATTAGGCCCAATTTAAGATTTTGTGTTTGAATTGCATATAAAATGTTCATCCACAGTTTTAACATCAACTAATCAACTTAAATGTTAAACATTTGTCCCAGGAACTTTATCTCAATGATACTAACATAACACCGTTTTACTGTTCATTGTAAAATCAATAATTAGCTAAAATGTATGAGACTGAAACAAACTGGGTTTATTGATGACATACAATAACAAAGTTTATCTATTTATTAAAGACACATTCAAATTATTAGTACTATTACTGAAATGTGTGTAAAAAATAAAATCCTTGTAATCCAAATGGAAGATATTTCAAATACGCAAATCTTAAATTTGGACTATATATATATATATATATATATATATATATATATATATATATATATAAATATTGATTGACTCATTGTGTGTTTGTGATTTTTAGGGTCNCGCAAATCTTAAATTTGGACTATATATATATATATATATATATATATATATATATATAAATATTGATTGACTCATTGTGTGTTTGTGATTTTTAGGGTCCGTGTCACACCGAGCTGCACGCGTCTCTGGACGTCATCGCTGAATCACAGCAGGCGTTAGGAGAGAAGTTCACCAGCTTTTACCTTCCCAACTGTGACAAGCACGGATTCTACAAGGCCAAACAGGTGAGTGTCTGTCCCAACCAACCCAACCCAACCTGACCCTAAACCAGCACCCTGACTCATCCGGTCACACTAACTCTTCTCTGTCTGTCAGTGTGAGACGTCTCTGATCGGTCAGCCTCCGCGCTGCTGGTGTGTGTCGTCCTGGAACGGGAAGAGAATCGGTGATGATCTAGCGTCTGAGTCCCAGTGTCATCAGGAGCTCACGCACTGAACCGCCACACAACTACAGCTTCAGCTCACTTCTGTACCATATTTACTCTTATGTATATGGCTCTTATGTGCTTAATATTTATGCACTGGTTTTTGACTGAATTTTAACAGAATGTGAATGAGAAACAAACACTGGAAAACATGGTGTTTATCAAACTCCACCTCAGCGAGATCCAGATCCGGGTCTTCAGAAGCTCAAAGATGAGTCGCTCCACAACGACGTTTGTTTAACATTAACATGCGTTATTTATGACGAGGCTGTGATTCTGTCTCGGTCTTTGTTCGGTGTGGTTTTTCCTGACCACTCTAATTCATTACAACCACTTTTGCACAGCAAATGTCTGAGGTTAACCTGTTTGGATGTTGATTTTAGTCTGTTAACCGTTTCATTTGTATTCTGTAAGCTAAATTTTGATTTGTTTGTTATTTGGTGTATTTATGTCAAATGTCTACCTCACGTGACGTCTTTATGGACTCCTTAAGCATTTAATGTATTTAAGAATGCTGCTGTATTTATTCTGAAACTATTATTTTATTGAATATTAATGTAATGTGTATATAACCTCAAGAGTTTATTTCAATAAAGTGTTAGAGATTGTACAAATTGCACAGGAATCTTCTCTCATGATGAAACTGCTGAACAATTCTAACTCTGAAACTCATATTAGATTATTAATACAGCCTTCTGTACCAAGTATCAAATTATGCACCCTTAAATCCACTGCTCCTCAAACCATAAATCTGAAGTGGAAGTACTGTATACACTGTATGTACTGTATGCAACTATAAATCTAGTGTTAAAGTGTCTTACAGCTGTGTCATACAGAAGAAAAGGGTTAATTGTACCTTTTTATTAGGTTTCAAAATGGTGAACGTCTTGTCAATATCATCAGATATTAATGAAAATATTGATGAAATCAGTCTTTTCATATTTCACCCACTGTGAGTTCAACAATCACACAGTAGTCTCACATTTTGATCCTAGTTTTTGGAACATAAGTCATTGGACAGGATACTTCATAAGACAGAAAACACAAAGACTGCTGATGAGCTGATATTTACCAATCCAGTGTAGAACAATACAAATGGGTAACACTTTAAAATGCAGATCCGTCATTAGTGAATAACTACACAGGAACAAATGACTAATGCACTATTAA
>JAHKKF010523255.1:0-10467 GCA_019740295.1 Labeo calbasu | reverse complement strand
CGTTCGGGCCCTCACAGATGAAAAAAAAAAAGAACCGTTTATAGAAATCAATAGGTGGAATCGAAATTTTAATTTCACAAGAAGTATCCGATTCTGGAATCAGAATCAATTTTCGATACCCAACCCAATCAGTGATACTCGCCTTCAGTCATAAAAAAGATTCCTTTAAACAAATATTAAAAATATACTGTCTTTATGCCATTTCTAACTTAATGTGAAGATTGAATGTGAAATTATTGCAATATAAAAGTATATTTAAAAACTTAATGTTAGGTGGGATTAATCGCGATTAATTTCAGTAAAAATGTGCGATTAATTTGTTTTTTTGTTTTTTTATCGATTGACAGCACTTTTAATAAGTCATTTATACTGGAATTAGTTTTTTAAATAAATGACCAATCACTCCTCCCATGTACTTTTACTCAACATGTTTGTTAAATCCGCAAGAATTCATGAATAAACACCAAGACTGCAACAGATAAACAACTGCATGGAAACAGTGGTAATCTGCCCATCTCTGAACTACTGTGCTGGTTTTCCAGGACACAGACTAAGCCTAGTTTGGGTTTATATCACAGCTAATGGCAACACTCCATTAAAAAAGCCTTTCTAGTAGAATTAATCTGTGTCTGGGAAATCATTTCTATATGACACCGCTATGCCAAGCCAAACCCAAATCACAACAACTCAACGAAACTCCATAAAATAAATAAACAAACATGCTCTATAGCAAAAAACACGAAAAGATGGGATATGCACAAACAAGCTGATGAAATGCGCTATTGATGCATGGCATGATAAAGCTTTAAATGGGATTTGTCATTTTTCTTTTGGTGGATACATGTATACTAAACTTTATGGGCTTTAAATGTATATCACTATGTGGTGTTTTACTGTTGTGTGCAAACTTTTCCACATTTAATTCCCTTGAAAACAAGAATGATGTGTGTGTATAATGATCATACATTTCTGCTTCTTTTAAATAGAAGACTAACATGTCTTAAACCTACTACGTCAATACTAACATCTTCGTGCATCTGATTTGTAGACAAAGTCTTATTGACTTAAAATACAGATACTGTAATCTGACCCATTTTAGAGCACCACAGACTCTTACATTGATTACAGAGAGAGAGAGAGAGGAAAAAAAGTAAATACTTTTACTGTTTCTTTGTATTTACTACTAAAACATCTGGCAATCTTTTTATAATTTCAACCAGATTAGTACTGGCTATGCCATAGTAAACATCTCCCTCAGAGTGAAATTAAAACAAGATGGAGGTGAAACTACCCTTCTTGATCTAACATGGGCAGATACTGTAACTGTGAGTAATAGAGAATACAGTGATGTGAAAGACTCACCCGAGCGGCCGCAGTCTGAGCAGGAAACCAGCTCCTCAGCCTGGCCTGTCTTCCTGTTAGAGCCTGAGTCTCCCAGACAGAAGTCACAGTAGTCATTAGGGATGATCGTGCCATCAGGCCCTTTCTGTGCTGTAAAAATAGTGCAAATTAAAAAGGGGAAGAGAACAGTGGCACACCCTAGCAAGCTAAAAAATAAAAATAAAAAAGCATTACTTCTAGGCATTTTTTAAAAATAAAAATAGAAACATTTGTGTGTGCTATGTATTTATCTATGTGTTTACTGAATACTGAATAATATCAGTTAGAATATTATTAGAATATTTATATAGAATATGTAGACATTGAGGCAGTAATTGCTACTAACTACTGTTACTAAGACTGGATTTTGACACAAATTTCATGATTTGATTCCACTCAATATCGTTTTTTTTTTTTGCATGTATTAAGTACAGTACATGGCAAATTAGTAATGCTGTAAAGTATACATGGGAGTCAGTTGGTACTACATTATTATAATATTAAAGATATATAAATTATTAAAATTAGCTAATTTATACACACTTAAATTACGCTCAATTAAGTTTTTATAATATTAAAGTTTTATAAGAATTATAATATATTTCTGCTCCAATTCGTTTTTTTAAATATAAACATTTAAATGGAAGCAGTCATAAACACTTGATGGACCTATTAAAACTTAAATAATGAAGAACAGTAAAAAATATAATGAATATGTGATATGGTGCATATATTTAGCAAAATTTTTCTAGCTTACTAATGAGTGTATGGTTACCGAATATGTTTTTTTCTGAGGCAAATGTGATGTTACGTGACATATTGTACAAAATGTTATATTAATGTCTCTCTGCAGTTAAAACGCTAAATTAGTGATTACATGAGGCAGGATTTGGATTTCAGTATGTTGTACTCTTAACATAATTTCTGATATTCATTCATGTTTATTTTGTGCTGTAATGGTATCAAAACGATGGATTTCACGTACGCTTTGCGCTGCCACTTTTAAACTGAGGTGCAGGGTTGCCAAGTTTTCACAACAAAAGGTTTTCCCTCCCAATTGCTACTCAAAACTAGCCCAATCGCGTTTCGATGGGGATAAATCACGTTTAGAGGGATAAAAATTTTTGTTGGGGTTCCCCTGGTAAATTCGCATTTCAGGGGCTAAGTATGACGTTATTGGGGTCGCTTAAACCTGCTGACATCAAAAACAACCCATGACAACAGTGTCAAAGTAGCCCAATTCCGCTGACCTGGCAACACTCCTGAGGTGCTACAGCTACTGTCACTCCACATCAAACAGCACCAAAAAGGTATTTATAGTTTAAGCATTGCAATAAAATTGACAGAATTTGAAATCTGAGACTTTGTTTCATATCAAAAGTAACAAATCACAAACCCTATAGTGATTTATTGGACGGGATGTGTGCTACAGTGTTCTGAAAACAGGTTAAACTAACCAGCTCTTGGAATCAATATTGTTTCGTAAACATGAGATTCGATTAAAATCGAGAAATCAATTTTTCACCCAGCCCTAACTGTTACGCTAAAATTCACACTGGGATGTTGACTACAGAAATGTTACAATGATTTTATCATTGTTAAAGTCGCAATGTAACGTAAGTAGCGTAAGTAGATGTGACATACATCTAAGTGAAACGAATTACCAAAATACAACTTGTTAATTAACTTAATTGATTGACTTAATAATGTCTGGTAAAAACCACCAGAAAAAAGTCTGTCATTTCATAAGAGTTATGAAATTTTTTTCAAACGTGGAGCAACGAGGAGGTAAAGTGCCTTTTATAAGCTCTTTGTGAACTCGTATGTGGTGATAATAAATTCATATACATGCAACAATGAGCGTGCTTAGTCTAACGGCTTAGCGTTCACACTGGCATTTTTGACAGCGAACCTAAAGATACCGAACCTAAAGGCATAGCGATACGTTCACAACTTGATTGGTCGGGTTGCGTGACGTATATCTTGTGACGGAACTCACTGAACACTGCAAACAAAAGGAAAAGGTGTATTCGACTTAAAGGAAAAGTCCACTTCCAGAACAACAATTTACAGATAATGTACTCACCCCCTTGTCATCCAAGATGTTCATGTCTTTCTTTCTTCAGTCTTAAAGAAATAATGTTTTTTGAGGAAAACATTTCAGGATTTGTTTTCATATAATGGACTGATATGGTGCCCCGAGTTTGAACTTCCAAAATGCAGTTTAAATTCAGCTTCAAACGATCCCAAATGCAGTTGTAAACAATCCCAGCCGAGGAAGAAGGGTCTTATCTAGCAAAACAGTCGGTTATTTTCATAAAAATAATACAATTTATATACTTTTTAATGTCAAACGCTCGTCTTGTCTTACTCTCCCTGAACTCTGTATTCTAGCTCATGACAGTTAGGGTATGTCGAAAAACTCTTCAAAAAAAACTTCAGAATCGTCCTATATCACCGTTTTACCTTTTTTGTTGAGGGTGTCGGTACTTCTGCAGCAATGTAGGATGATTTTGAAATGATCTTTGAAGTTGAGGGAGAAAATACGGTCAGAGTTTTTCGACATTCCCTAACTGTCTTAAGCCAGAATACACAGTTCAGGGAGAGTAAGACAAGATGAGCGTTTGAGATTAAAAAGTATTTAAACTGTATTTTTTAAAAATCGCTAGACAAGACCCTTCTTCCTCGGCTGGGATTGTTTACAACCGCATTTGGGATCGCTTGAAGCCACATTTAAACTGCATTTTGGAAGTTCAAACTTGGGCCACCATATCAGTCCATTATATGAAATAAATCCTGAAATATTTTCCTCAAAAAACACAATTTCTTTACGACTGAAGAAAGAAAGACATGAACATCTTGAATGACAAAGGGGTGAGTACATTATCTGTAAATCTTGTTGTTCTGGAAGTGGACTTCTCCTTTAAAGCAGCGATAATCAGACCAATCAGTGAATGCTGTCATACACTCGCAGCACCACTTTAAGTCTTACGCACCTTTTCCTTTTGTTTGGGGTGTTGGGTTAGTTCCGTCATGAAATATACGTCACTCAACCCGAACAATCAGGTTGTGAACATATCGTTATGCCTTTAGGTTCAACATGTTTAGGTTCGCTGTCAAAAATGCCAGTGTGAACGCCAAGCGGACCAGGACCAAATGTATCATTTTCCTTTTTGGTCCGGACCAAATGAACCAAACGAACTGAACTACAAGTGTGAACACACCCTTGGTATGTTAGGTGTTAGAACAGAGTCCTAGATATTAAAACACTTATTTTACACTTAAAATGATTATTAACTTACGTTTGTGATTCTCATGGTGGACAGGAGGAGATTGGGGGATTTCAGGTTCACGTTCTTCCTCACCCTCCTCTTCAGCAAGGTGAGTATGGGTGTAATGGTAGCTTAGTCCAGGCCGGTTTTTGTAACGCTTCCCACAAACTAAGATAAAGAACATTGGTCACAATGAGATTCATTTTACTGGCAAAAACTTTTTATTTAGTGTCAAACAATCAAGCTGGGATGCTAACACATATCTAAGAAATTCACAAAGCAGCTAGCTGTGGAATCAAAGCACTATCACAAAATCTACATCGCATGTTCTCAGCCAGTGAGAAAGACATGCGGGGTGTAAGAACAGTGTTAAAGGCACAGTATTAGCACTGCAACCCCACAGTGTGTCTTCGTGAACACGTACAGGTGCTGCTAGGCGTCGTAGCAAGTTCTCTGCACTGACTGTACCTGTAAATTGAGTGTAATTGGTAATGTGACCTTGAATATTGAATATGTGATTGAATGAATATCACTTATAATGACACCTCCGTCACTACTATAGACTACAAGGCTCCGTCACTACAAGGCATACTATACTGTATGCCTTGGGTGTATTTATATGTAGCTTTTAATGTGGTCAAGTGCTGAAAACACATGTTAATGTCAGTTGGCCTATTAGATTACAGACTTGGGATATATATCACATAACTGTATCATAGTGTTGGTGTGTTTAATGGATACAGAATACAAATGAATTGCTGTTATTGAACATGTTGGCTTAGGTTGTCATATTATGTAAACCTCAGCGCAGAAAAGATTTCCTTCTCTCTACAGGAGGATGCAGTAAACATGTCAAGCATCTGTGGGTTGCAGACTGCAATACCAGCAAGGTAAGCACAATATTTTCACAGTAATAAATTCTCTCACTACAAGTCTATAAATAAAGGATGGACAAACCATAGAGAAGGAAAGCATGTGTACAGTATCTGAAGAAGATCACAACTAGGATTTTTTTTTAAACAGTAAACTGATTTAGATTTACATAGGTCTGTGTCTTATGGATTTTTAGTACATTTTCAGTATATTTTTATAATTTTTGTATTACATTTTCAATAGTTTTATGTGCTGACGAACATACTAAAGCACATACATTACCAGTCATAAGTTTTTGAACAGTAAGATTTTTAGTGTTTTTCAAAGAAGTCTCTTCTGCTCACCAAGTCTGTATTTAGTTGATCCAAAGTACAGCAAAAACAGTATTTTATATTTGAATATATTTTAAAATGTAATTTATTCTGTGATCAGATCTAAATTTTCAGCATCATTACTCCAGTCTTCAGTGTCACAGGATCCTTCAGAAATCATTCTAATATGCTGATTTGCTGTTCAAGTAACAGTTTTTTGTTGTTGTTATTATTATTATCAATATTTAAAACAGGTTTTTTTAGGATTCTCTGATGAATAGAAAGATCCAAAGATCAGCATTTATCTGAAATAAAATGCTTTTGTAAGATTATAAACTATACCATTCAGAAGTTTGGAGTCAGTATAATTTTTGGGAAAGAAATTAAGAAATTAATACTTTTATTTAGCAAGGATGCTTTATATTGATCAAAATTGATGATAAAGACATTTATGTTAAATAAGAGTTCTATTTCAGAAAAATGCTGTTCTTCTAAACTTTCTATTCATCAAAGAAACCTGAAAAAGTTCTACTTCGCTGTTTTCAACATAATAATAATAACAATAAATATTTTTCGAGCAGCAAATCAGAATACTACAATGATTACTGAAGGATCATGTGACTGGAATAATGATGCTAAAAATTCAGCTTTGAAATCACATATATTTCAAAATATATTCAAATGGAAAACAGTTATTTTAAATAGTAAAAATATTTCAAAATGTTACAGTTTTTCCTGTACTTTGGATCAAATAAATGCAGGCTTGGTGAGCAGAAGAGACTTCTTTAAAAAAAACAAAAAAAAAACTTAAAATCTTACTGTTCTAAAACTTTTGACTAGTGTATTAGCACATAAAATTATAAAACTATGATACATTTTTAGTTAATTGCAATTAATTTACAATTAATCTATGTTCTAAAATATTACATTCAATTCTTAATTAAGTATATTCTTATAAAGTATATTATTTCAGTATTAAGAAGTTTGCTAAACTGTTAAAAAAAGTTAACTTAAAAAAGTAAGTGTTCGTGCTGCCTTAGAATTTAACGTTTATTCAACATGAAATGTTAAGTTGTACTACATGAAAACGTGGATATTTGAGTTGAGTAAACATAAAATTTTAAGGCAGCACGAACACTTACTTTTTTAAGTTGAAACAACTTTTTTTTTTTTTAAACAGTGTACTTTTTCACAAGGGTAGTGAGATAAAACAATAAATCAAGTAAAACCGGTTTTATAAGTCAACAATATGTCTTCATCTCATGTGATTGTTTAATGCAATCATATTTGTTAAAAATGCTATTAATTTCTGTGAGGAAAAAATCCTTAGTGCACCTTTATATATTTGACATAACAGATGTTATTTTTTGTACAGACTGCTGAATCGTATATCCGTACACAAGAATCGTTAAGGCAGATCATGTAGTATGGAAAAGGTAAGCAACTACATGCATTTCATTTCAGCAAAATGCACATCCAGAGTCAATCATGTCAGCAATGCAGCAGATTTTACCTAGAACAGGACCTGCGATCTAGGTGTGGCAATGAAAAGGCTACGTGCTCAAGCTTTGCTATTTTAGCAGCGGTGTTATTAGCCATGCGTGAAAGCTTTGGCCAAGCAGCGTGAAATATCAGCAGCAGCTACAGAGAAAAGACCGAACCAGCTAATTTCTGTTAATAATCCCTCCCCGACATGAGCATTAACCGTTTAGCCTTGTCATTAGCATAGCCCACATGTCCGAGCAAGAGGAAGATGGCAACATGGCTGAATACCTGAGTCAGCAGTTTTTGAGTTATGCTTTTGTTTGTATCTGTCTGAAACAGAGGAGACACAAAGCAAAAGAGGAGACAGAAAACAAAATACAGGAAGTTACATTCAGAGAGGCCTCTGGAACCCAAAGTAGCTCTAGTATCTCCTCGGGTAGTCACATGCGTTTGATATTATAACAGGCCACCATGCCAAGATGAGAAACACAGGCAGGTACCGTATGAAAAAAACATGAAAGACGTTTTTTAGGACCCAAAGTTGGACAGTCAAACAACAGAATAGTTCAAAACCAGTCAGACAATAAACATTAATTGTTTTATTAGACAGCAGTGTGAAATGAAAAATAAATACTACTGTTATACTTATACAAATTTATACTAATATTCAGTGGGGTCCAAAAATCTGAGACCTCTAGTGTCTCTTTTTACTTTCATATCACATTTTTACAGTTTAACTTCAAATAATTGAATTAGGGCTGTCAAACGATTAATTGCGATTAATCACGATTAATCGCAATTAATCGCATACAGTATAAAAGTTTGCCTAATATATGTGTGTGTACTGTGTGTAATTATTACGTATATATAAATACAAACACATTCATGTACATATTTAAGAAATATTTACAAGTATATGTATTTATTATAATTTTTATAATTTTAGACAAAAAAAGAAATAAATAGGGCTGTCAAATGATTAATCATGATTATTCACGATTAATCGTTTGACAGCCGTAAATTGAATACAAATGATATTATCTGCATAACAATTATTTAAGTGAAAAAAAAATCTTAAAGAACTCACACATTTGATTATCTAATTGCAAATATTTCTGATTAATTTTTTGTCATATTTTTTCTAGGGCTGTCAAACGATTAATCGTGATTAATCGCATACAGAATAAAAGTTTGAGTTTGCCTAATATATGTGTGTGTACTGTGTGTAATTATTATGTATATATAAATACAAAACACATTTATATCTTAAATATATATATATATATATATATTTAATAAATATTTACAAGTATATTTATTCATTATAATTTTTATATAGTTTATATGATATATAAATACAAATATTTTGTACATAAATAGCATATTTCTCTTAAATATATACATTAATTTGTGTGTACATATATTTATATATACATAATAATTACACACAGTACACAAACATATATGAGGCAAACTCAAACTTTTATTTTGTATGCGATTAATCGCGATTAATCGTTTGACAGCCGTATTTTTTTCTTTTTTTGTCTAAAATTTCTCTGAATTTCTCTGAATTCTCAGACATTTGGACTCAAATGCATAATGCCAAATTAGGTTACTTTTTTATTTCCTAATTCATTGGCATTTCAAACGTTTATAAAATTATATATCTATTTCAAGTTAAAATTAAGGCACAAAGGCTGCATATGAAAGCATGTATATAAAATTGACTTACTGTCACAAACGTAGGGTTTATCCTGATCGTCGTTGGCCACTGCTTCTGTTCGCCTGCGCCCAGAGCCTCGACCCTGATCAACAAACAACAGAAAATGACATGATATAATACTTTCTTTTTGTTTAGATCATTTCTCATTCATTTTTTCTTCGTTTCTGCACACACAGTAAGTCAAAGAGATAAACACAGGTATTCTTTTTCATGTTTTATTTCTCTCTGGTATCAGTCCACCCTGGTCTTGGTCTCGATCCGTCTCTTTTTCCTGCTCTCACTTGCCTTTTTTCCTTCACACCATTCACAGACTTTGATGAGTCATGCTCATCACTCACCCTGCCTTTGTTTCGATGCTTCCTCTTTGGTGTGTCCACTTCAAAATCCTCATCGTCATGGAAACCATCCCCATTTTCATCTGCCTCAAGAACCCTCTGCAGAAAATGAAGAAAGTTTGGGTCAGCGATTAGATGACTAAGATTAATACACCACACAAGAAAAGACAATAGTCTGCTTGTAGAGTGAAGAAATTTATTGGCACATATGGTCAATGGGGTTTTTTAAAACACTGGCTTTTTGTGGTACAAGAAACACTAAAAGTTAATTATTTTATGAGTGGGCCATTGAATCATTCATTCAACTCATTCATTCAAAGACGCTGATTCATTCAGAAATGAAACAGCATCTACTGTGTGTTGCTTGATATTACCTTAATGTTAACTTTTATTCAACTTTTGTATAAAAACAAGATTTATCTGAATGATATTTGGGTACAGTGTCTCTTTATTTTGTGTTATGTTGAAGGATATATAGTAATGTGAAGTGCATTGTGTAGAAAGCAAGCTGCAGTTTGTGTTTTGTCGAGTCTAGTGGTCCTTGCCCTAATAATGCGGTATTGTTTGCCAGAAGTTAGGAAGCAAAACAGCTTGCGGCTGGGGTGGATGGGGTCTCAGATGATGGATTGGGCTTTACAGCGACAGTGAATGGTGGATATCGCTGATTGATGGTACATTGCATATTAAAAAGCTCTGTGCCATCACCTCAAAGCATCTCTGCTGGGTTTGGTAGTACTTTTGTATCATACAGTAATGCAGCAATTAAAGAAGATTTCTATGGTGGTAAAAGTCTGAGCGGAACAGCTTCCCCATGTGAAATTTTATGATTATGAAAACCAAGATTTTTACATAGATGTCAAGTGGCCCTCCAAATAAAGCCAAAATGATTGTTTATAAAGCAAAAGTAACTAAAATGTCCTTAAATCTTCAAATTCAAAGTAGGGCTAGGCGATATGGGCAAAAAATGATCACGATAATTTTTTTTCATATCAGTCGATATCGATAATTATCACAATAAATGTCAAATTTTGATTTCTTTCAAGTTTAAAGGTAGATTTTTGCTACAATGTGAAAGCTGTTAAAAACCA
>JAHKKF010523252.1:4242-26083 GCA_019740295.1 Labeo calbasu | reverse complement strand
TTTTTTTTTTAAACATTTTAGTTGGATGTTCAGCTAACATTTGTTAAATGTTATTACTTGTTTCAGAATGTTTAGAGAACATTTAAAAGTAACGTTCCCATGTTTGCAAAATTCTATAATGGAATGTTCCGTTAAAGCAATAGTTCACCCACAAATGAAAATTCTGTCATTAAGTACTCACCCTCATGTCGTTCCAAACCTGTAAGACCTTGTTCATCTTCAGAACACAAATTAAGATATTTTTGATGAAATCTGAGAGCTTTCTGACCCTGCATCAACAGCAAAACAAACGAACATTCAAGGTCAAGAAAGGTATTAAGGATATCATTAAAGCTTTCCCCGGCAAACACGGAATTTCCCGTTATTCATGAGACAACGCTTCCCGGCCAAACACGAAATTTTACGGGTTTCCGCATTGTCGCTGTTATACACTAGAGGACGCTATTACACATTTCCTAATTCAGTCTAGAATGTGCCGATCAAAAACACAGATGAGGAGGACATAAGGAGGATCTCATATGTAAGCATATGCATGTAAATCAACAATAAACAGCATATAAATGAAAACTACCTAATGTTACTGAGTGAAATGTCAAGCTTTAGGGAGGCAAGCTGTGCACGCTTTAGGGATGCTGATGGAAGTGATCTACTGCATCTTTGCTTTGATAATAGTCCTGAATATGATCCATATGTAGTATTTGATAAAAATACAATTTTCTCAGCTTTTTGCTCAAAATGTTGCCTTTTTGTGAAACATTCAAGTATTTATTAAAAAAAAAGAAGCTTAAACTAGAATATATCTTTTTGTTTAAAAGTAGAGAGTCTGATCTTTATTTTGGTGTACTGCATGTTTAGATATTCATACAACAAAATATTCAGAGGGCCATGAAATTTTTGTGAAAATCCTCAAAAATGCTGGCGGTAGCTGGCAACTTTTTTCACAAACGCTGGCGGGGAAAGAATTAAAATAGTCCATGTGACATCAGTGGTTCAACCGTGATGTTATGAAGCTATGAGAATACTTTCTGTGTGCAGAGAAAACAAAAATAATGATTTTATTAAACAATTTCTTTTCTTCTGTGTCAGTCTTCAACGCACGTTCAGTGTAAAAAAACAATTTGTTGAGTCAGCTTAAAATAATTTGTTTCCTGGCTGCCTTAAAATTTTAAGTTCAGTCAACTCAAAAAAATGTTTATTCAACTTACTAAGTGACAACTTAGATATGTGAGTTGATTCAACTTAAAATTTTAAAGCAGCTGGGTTACTTACCTTACTTTTAAGTTTAACAAACACAAATATCTAAGTTGTCACTTAGTACAACTTAACATTTCAAGTTGACTAAACTTGAGTTGACTGAACTTAAAATTTTAAGGCAGAAGGGTAACAAATTATTTTAAGCTGACTCAACAAATTGTGTTTTTTGTTTTTTACAGTGTTTACAACAGTACCACAATGCATTTGCATGCATTTTCGTAGCTTCTTAAAATTAAGGTTGAACCACTGATGTCACCTGGTATGTTTTAACGATTTTAACTTACTACCTTTCTGGGCCTTGGATGCGGTAGCTGTGTTGCTGTCTATGCAGGGTCAGAAAGCTCTCGAATTTCATCAGAAATATCTTAATTTGTGTTCTGAAGATGAACAAAGGTTTTACAGTTTGGAACGACATGAAGGTGAGTAATTAATGACAGAATTTTCATACAAAACTATTGGTTTTGAATGTTCATAAACATAACATTAATGGAAGCAAATTGTTCTTAGAACATATTTTTGTTAGCTCAGAAAAAGTCAATACCAAACAAAATTGCTTAATCATATCGTAATGACTTTTTACTTTCAAATAAGAGCTTTCTGAAGATGTAAAAAGAGATACACTGAAATGCAGCAGCTGCGTACTAACATAACGTAGCTTGCAAAGCTACATGCTAGCAGCTATATTAGTTTCTATAACTTAGCACAATGCTAAAAAGTCACAATTCACAAATTTTCACACTAAAAAAATGCTGATTTCCTTAAAACTGATAGAAACTCCTTTAAAACAAACCCCAGTTTGCTAGCCGTATCCAAACATGTCACTTTCTGAGGGACCAGCCACGGAAACAAACAAAAACCCATCATGACGAGCAGGATATGGAGATATTACACCTCCCCTAACATCTACTTATAGAGCCTGTGACCACTAATGGTCTCCTTTTTGCAACCATGTGTTCTATCATTTGATCTCATTTGGCTAACAATAAAAGAGCCAATTAAAGCATAACCACATTACTTTGTTAATAAAGCAGACAGATTGACTCAAGGGAACATTTCATTGGCAGTTAATTATGCACAGTGGTAGTCTCGAACCCACTGAGCCAATGTGTAGCAATAAAAGCCGTTATACTGCTGCCAATTCCCACTCACAGCTGCATTCAGCTCTAAAACCAATGGATAGCGGCTTGCTAAAGCCGGCCAGACACTCTCTGAAGAGAAATAGAGAGATTTGCAATTCTCCCGCTACCTCTGAGAGTTGGGGAAAGGTCCGTTTTTAATGAACAATGGAACAATGACGGCACTCTTTCAACCGAAAGGTCAACTTTAGGTCAGTGTTGGTTTGCGAAATACTAGGATTCTTGGAGTTAAGCTAAAAACGAATGGCGGCAGGAGAATTAGCATTTTTGTGTACCTCTAAAGAACAACTTCAGCAGTTACTTGCCTACATGCCCCATTGTCTCATAGTCAGTGTAAAGCTATCAAGCATGAATCGATGAAACTTAAGCCTGTCACGGCGTCGGATGGCTTGACCTTGAGTGATAAACTTGCGTGTCTGTCTGCACAAGCCGTATCCTCATATAAAGCAGTGTGTGAACAAGGACTCGGTGCGGCAGACTGACATTTTGTCAATACTGTATTGGCATTCCACTTAACCCCGGAGACACAGGGATTATTATGTTGTTTCAGGATGGTAAATGGCTTGTTTGAGCTGTTATTTTTCTGGAAGGTTCACTCTCTCAGCCTCCATATTATGTTATTTATGTCTCTGTATGTGCTGCGCTAATTTAATCGACTGTTTCTGTGCTTTAGTGAACCTAAAACCAGAATATGTTCCACACGTGTATGTTGATGCGTAATAAATTTAGCGTTACGCCTGAAGCGCACAGTTTCACATTTCTCTACTTTTGAGATGTATCAGCATTAAAGCAAATAAACCATGAGAATTAATTTAAAAATGTAATTAAAGATAAGTTCTGTCGATAAAAACCGTCATATAGACCAGGCTTTCATCTGTAACACAACATTGAACATTAATAGCAGTGGTAGTGTTTAGTGGTGTCAGATTGATTTTTTTTTTTTTTTTTAAGCATAGCCTTTCATGACAGCTTATAATTCTTTATAATTAGTCAGTAGTGCAATAAAAATGATGCTTATTGATAATACTCAACATTTAAAAATTCATATTCATAAACAGGCACATTTTGCAATAATTGTAGCATATTTATTAATAAAAGTATGTTTATCTAGAAGTATGTACCATAAATATTTAGTAAAGGCTAATGATTATTTTGAAATATTATGTAATGATATTATCCTTATTACTGTATACTGATTGTTTAAAATACAATGTAATAATTAATTTATTATTTTATTATAAATATTTTTAAAAAATGTATAATCCGATTTAAATCTGCCATTTATTTAATTGGCCATTTAAAATATTATTTAATATTTTCAAAATCTATATATATATATATATATATATATATATATATATATATATATGTGTGTGTGTGTGTGTGTTTTGTTGTTTAAAATAATTAAATATTTAATTTTATTCTAGTGAAGATTTGATGGAATGCCTTGCAAAGCATATTTATTAACAAATTAAATTAAAATATTTAACAATATTTATTCAAATCAACATTAATTCCTTAAATGGTGCTATAATAAAATAAATAAATAAATAAAATATTCATATTCACTACAAGTCTATAAAAACAGGCACATGTTTTTCTGTAGGATATTTAATAATAATAATACTAATAATAATGAACTATTTATTATTTGAAATAGTGTGTTATGCTATTATTATTATTATTACTATTTAAAACTACTGACTATTTAAAATACAATTTAATAATAAATCAATTAAAGTAAAAACTAAATACAATGTTTTATTTAAAATAGTTTGCATTTAAAATATTATTTAATATTTAAACAATATATAACAATATGTAAATTATTATTTAATACTATTAGTTTTGTTTGATTTTTTTTTTAGTGAAGATTTAATGGAATGCCTTGCAAAGCATGTTTATTAATGAAATTAAATTAAAATTAAACCTTAACAATTTGTGTTCAGATCAACATTAATCAACAATAATTAAATGTGTGCTTCTTGAACATATTTATATTTTAAAAAGGCAATTAAAACAGGCACATTTAGCTGTAGGATATTCATTATTATTATTATTATTATTATTATTATTATTATTACATATTTTATAAAAATATTTACTAATTAAAATTATGTAATTATAAAATAATTTCATAATTATCTATAAATACTTAATAATTAACTATCATTCAAAATAATATATTATGATATTAATAATAATAATAATAATAAATATTTTCTATAAAATTATTTACTAATTAAAATTATATAATTATAAATTATTTAATTATTGTATATACAGTAAGTACTTAATAATGAACAATTATTTGAAATGTTATATTATAATTATTATTATTCAAAACTATTGACTATTTAAAATACAATTTAGTAATAAACCAATTATTTTAAGTATTTTATAATCATATTTAAATGTTATTTTATCAAAATACTATTTTTAATTTAAATATGTAAGTTATCATTCAATACTAATATTAGTTCTGTTGTTTAAAACAATTTAATATTTATTTTATTTTATTTTATTTTATTTTATTTTATTTTATTTTATTTTATTTTATTTTATTTTATTTTGTGAAGATTTGATGGGGTAATGCCTTGCGATGTTTGTTTATTAGCAAATTTATTTAGCAATATCTATTCAGATCAACCTTAAATTGTGCTACTGTCCTAACTAGACAGTCAGACCGGCCAAAACCGAATCGTTTCAGTTGTCTAGTGCCACTGAATGTCTAGTTATGAAGATCAGTTACATCTTCATGTCATAGCACATGGCCGTCCAGCCATTTGTGATAAATGATGCTTGAAAAGCACTTAGATCAGTCAGCGTTAAAAATCTGTCTGTGAGCTCGCTGGTACAACTTCATTTCCAAGGGTTAATATGACATGCCCTCTCCAAAACAATGAGAGTTTAAGCACATATTCCTGTCACTCCAGAACCTTGGCTCTTTGATGAAGTGATTGATGGGGCGGGTGAATGCAGATATGTTATACGGACACATACATCTTGATGTGATTATTTTTGTGGCCCCATAATTCAGCAAGAGCATGTCATCTATTTAGTTCTTCCCATGATACTGCTCTCTAGCAAGCAATTCAAAGACAACGGACAGGCCCGGTGTCACTACACATACAATCCATTATCTATTTAGATGGAAAAAAATAAATCCAATCACCCTCACATAATTCCAGCGGGAGATTAAAAATTTATAACAACGAAAATTACGACCTCAGAAGAGCTGAAAAATAGCACACAAGTCTTATGGACCAGTGTTATGGTACATATGAATCATTTTGGGAGCTAAACTAACCGATTTTAGACATTAGTCAAGGTAGTATGGAAGCTTGTTTCCGTCACAGGTTAAAAATTAATAATTGCAACTTTTTTATCTCATAAATTGGAATTTGCTTTTCTTACAATTCTGAGTTTATATCTTATAATTCAGACTCTGTCAGACTTTGACTTTGTCATTTTCACAATCCTATTTTCTTACAATTCCAAGATATGGAATCAGAATTCTGAGTTTGCATCCCACGATTTGGACTTAGTTTTTTGCAATCCTTTTTTTCTCAGATTTGCAAATATAAACTCAGAATTCCAAGTTTACACCTGACAATTTGGACTTTGTTTTTTGCAATCTTTTTTTCTCAGAATTCTGAGTTTGCATCTCACAATTTGAACTTTGTTTTTTGCAGTCGTTTTTTCTCAGAATGCCAAGATATAAATTCAGAATGCCACGTTTACATCTTACAATTTGGACTTTCTTTTTGCAATAGTTTTTTTTTTCCACAGAATTGCGAGATATACACTCAGATTTCAGAGTTTACATCTCACAATTTGGACTTTGTGTCTTGCAATCCAATTTTCTCAGAATTCTGATTTATAAACTCAGATTTCCGAGTTTACATCTTACAGTTTTGACTTTGTTTTATGCAATCCTTTTCCCCTCAGAACTACGAGATATAAACTTAGAATTCCGAGTTTGCATCCCATGATTTGGACTGTTTTTTCTATCCTTTTTTCTCAGAATTGCGAGATATACACTCAGAATTCTGAGTTTACATCTCACGATTTGGACTTTGTTTTTCCGCTATCTTATTTTCTCAGAATTCCGATATATAAACTCAGAATTCCGAGTTTATTTGGACTTTGTTTTTGGCGATTCTTTTTTTCTCAGAATTGTGAGATATAAACTCAGAATTCCAAATTTGCAACCCATGATTTAGACTGTTTTCTTCAATCCTTTTTTCTCAGAATTGTGAGATATACACTCAGATTTCAGAGTTTACATCTGACAATTTGGACTTTGTTTTTCACAATCCTATTTTCTCAGAATTCCAAGATATAAACTCAGAATTCTGAGTTTACATCTTACAATTTGGACTTTCTTTTCGCAATCCTTTCTTAGAATTCTAAAATATAAACTCGGATTTCCGAGTTTACATCTTACAATTTGGACTTTGTTTTATGCAATGCTTTTTTCCTCAGAACTGCGAGATATAAACTCAGAATTCCAAGCTTGCATCCCACGATTTAGACTGTTTTTCAAACCTTTTTTCTCAGAATTGCGAGATATACACTCAGATTTCAGAGTTTACATCTCACAATTTGGACTTTGTGTCTCGCAATCCAATTTTCTCAGAATTCCGATATATAAACTCAGAATTCCAAGTTTACATTTTACAATTTGGCCTTTTTTTCGCTATGGTATTTTCTCCGAATTCCGATATATAAACTCAGAATTCCGAGTTTATTTGGACTTTGTTTTTGGCAATTCTTTTTTTCTCAGAATTGTGAGATATAAACTCAGATTCCGAGTTTATATCTCACACTTTGTTTTTTTTTTCGCAATTCTATTTTCTTAGAATTTCAAGATATAAACTCAGAATTCCGAGTTTACATCTTAAAATTTAGACTTTGTTTTTCGCTATCCTATTTTCTCAGAATTACGATATATAAACTCAGAATTCTGAGTTTACATCTCACAATTTGGACTTTGTTTGTCGCAATCCCATTTTCTCAGAATTCCAAGATATGAACTCGGAATTCTGAGTTTACATCTTACAGTTTGGACTTTGTTTTTTACTATCCAATTTTCTCTGAATTCCATGATCTCACAATTCTGACTTTTTTTTTTTTCTTTTTTGAGAACTGTGAGAAAAAGTCCAAATTGTGAGATGACACAATTATCTTTATTTATACTCCCATGGTAGAAACAAGCTACCAGGGTAGCAGTATATTTAATTTTGAGGCTGTGAGGCGTGTTCAATGAATTTTACAGGTTTTTTTTTTTTATAACAGTATCTACATTGTTAAGCTGATGGAACACTTAGTAAACAAAAACTTAAAAAAGTTGTACAAATTGGTTGATTTATGGCCTTTATACGGTACTTGCCATTATAAACACTGTAAGTCTATCCTTCACAGCCTTATTTCTATATGGCGTCTAACATGAGAATGAGTAAATAATGAAGTATTTACATTTTCATGTGAACTATTTATTTAATACTTAAAAGCAACAAATGCATGGCTGTTTTTGTGAGTATACAAATAGGAAACTCTCAAAAAGAACGTAAATAAAAGCTATATGTGCGCAAGTGCAGCACATGTGAGTTAATATGTGACTTTTCAGAGGTCGTACGGTTTGTTCCATCCATCTTTCAGTCAAATTGTAATTTTTTTTTTCCCAGATCATCCGTGCCTAAAGCAGGAGGAATGGTGTCTGGAGAAAGTCTATCCTCCACAAAAAAGGAGAAATATTGTCTTTTAACAGCCACATGAAAGCAGAGATGCTGTGAGCCACTTCAACACGACAGAATAGCCTGCGGGGATTTAAACAGAGCGAGAAGCGTCTCGGGCAGATAGGATGCTGTCACGTACACCGCGCAAACTCACCGTTTATGTGGGAATTATAAGCAAATAGTTATTATTTTCATGAAATGGAGCATTTCCATTCTAACTAGGGCTAGGAATGTTAAAATATTGAAAAATCTATTAAACATTAAATGTTGAATACTTGCTACATCTGTCTCCAGCTAATTGAGTTGCTACCAAGAATGTTAGGACTCAGGAGAATAATTTGTCAGTGCAAAAACATCGAATGGTCCAATTTATTGCTTGCTGCAGGCTGCGGAGTTCCAACAGGCTTTGATCAACCTTTTTAGGTCAGTATCACTTGAAATACAGAGAGGTCTCAGTAACCACAGAGAAAATATTTCATCTTTTTTCCTTTTAAAGAAAGAAAGAGGAAAGTATTTTTGTAGTCGTCTGGTTGGTTGTGAGGGAGATGCTAAATTCTTTATGGGACAGGAAAACCAGGATAGCGAGGTAGTTACTGCAGATTCGCCGGTGTTGTTTATTCGCCGGTAATCGGTTAAACATTTATGATAGCGAATGCAATTATAAGTTTAGCTGCAACACCATCAAATTCTGTCCCCTGCTACAGATCAATGGATCGACGGTTGTCAATAGGCCTTTCCCACACAGCTCAAACAGAGCTTGTGCTTATATCCTGAGAATTTTGAAGTCAAAGCAAGGAAACATCAAACGGGAGGCGCTGACAGCTCGCGCGTCCGAGTTGCATTTCTGACAGACAGACAAACCGCTGAGACGGATGGGAACAAACGGTGCTTTTTTTCCAAATCTTGTTCATAGGGGCTTTGTTCATTTTCTATGTATTTATATTCCTATTTATATTTAATTTTGCTTTGCATTTGCCAAGTCAAGCTCTTAAAATAACTACAATGTATGATGAATCAATATTATGAGGGTAATATTCCATTGACGATAACTGTCAAAGAGGATTGTGTTGGTGTGTTCAAAAGAGTAAAAATGAAAAAAGTCAAATCAGAGCACTCACATCAGTAAACATTTCATCAGTGAGTCAATTTTGCGATTAAAAAAAGGTATGTGATTTTTTTTAACCCACAATTTGAACTTTTTTCTCAGAATTCTGAGAGATTCTGTAGTTGTGAGATAAACAGTTGTTCCAGAACGAATTGGTACTTTTGAACTAATTCGTTAAACGAATGATTCAATGGTTCGTACAATAAAAAAGTATTCTTCGTTCCAGAATGAATCTGTACTTTTTAACTAATTGGTTAAATTCATTATTTAATGGTTCATTCATGATGCAGTCACTTGCTTTGTCCCAGAATGAACTGGTACTTTTGAAATAATCGGTTAAATTAATGATTCAGTGGTTTATAGGTTTATACATAATGAAGTTATTCACTTTGGTCCAGAATCAATCTGTATGTTGAACTAATTAGTTAAATGAACAATTCAATGGTTCATTCATAATAAAATCACTCGCTTTTTTCCAGAATGAATCTGTACTTTTGAACTAATTGGTTAAATAAATAATTCAATAGTTTGTACATAATAAAGTCACTCGCTTCGTACCAGAATGAATCAGTACTTTTGAACTAATTGGTTGAATGAATGATTCAATGGTTCATACATAATAAAATCACTTACTTTGTTCCAGAATGAATTGATACTTTTGAACTAATTGGTTAAATTAATTACTTTTGAACTAACTGGTTAAATGAACAATTCAGTGGTCTGTAAATAATAAAATCACTCACTTTGTTACAGAGTGAATCTGTACTTTTAAACGAATTGGCTATATGAATAATTCATTGAATATAATAAAGTCGCTCACTTTGTTCCAGAATGAATCTGTACTTTTGAATTAATTGGTTAAATGAATCATTTAATGGTTCATTCATGATACAATCACTCGCTTTGTTTCAAAGTGAATTAAGACTTTTGAACTAATCGGTTAAATGAATGTTTCAGTGGTTTGTACGTAATAAAGTCACTCACTTTGTTCCAGAATAATTCAGGGTTTTGAAGTGTTTGGTTAAATGAATGATTCAATAGTTTATACATAATAAAGTCACTCGCTTTGTTCCAGAATGAATCGGGACTTTTAAACTAATTGGTTAAATTAATGATTCAATGGTTCATACATAATAAAGTCACTCGCTTTGTTCCAGAATGAATCTGTACTTTTGAACTAATTGGTTAAATTAATTACTTTTGAACTAACTGGTTAAATGAATGATTCAGTGATTAATTTACTTTAGTTATGATACAGAGACTCACTCTTTTTTTTTCAGAATGAATCTGTGCTTTTGAACTAATCAGTTAAATTGATGATTCAGTGGTTCATACAAAATATAGTCACTCGCTTTGTTCCAGAATGAATTGGTACATTTAAACTACCTGGTTAAATGAAGGATTCAATGGTTCATTCATCATAATGTCACCCGCTTTGTTCCAGAATGAGTCAGTACTTTTGTACTAATTTGTTAAATGAATGATTCATTGTTTCATACATAATAAATTTACTTGCTTTGTTCCAGAATGAATCAGCGTTTTGATCTAATTGGTTAAAAAAAACTGATTCAATGACTCATTCCTGATACAGTCACATGCTTTGTTCCAGAATGAATCAGCATTTTGAACCGAATGATTCAATGAATCAATTATAAAGACAATCACTTTTTGCAATTATAAAGACAATCACCATATACTGGTGCAATGGTTTAATGCAGACTGTTGAATGTAAGAACTTTTAAGACAGTTTTTATAACCACAAATTTATGCTTTCCGATAAAATTCTAGTTGTTATATCTTTACTGTCCCATCTATTATAATGGCACTTATTGTAATGCTAGAAACAATCATTTATCACTTTATAAGGTACAAGACACAGTCCATTGTTCCCCATGCTGACCATACACTATCAGTTTAACCTTGAAGATATGTTGAGGTGCCATCTTTCCCAGGCTTCTGCCCTGATCCCATTCATTATCACTCGCAATGGTCCCTCAGGTCACAGGGCCAGAGATTTTAATTACGGGGCCATAAATGGAAAAATTAAAGAGTGCATTTATAAAACGCTGAATGTGTGAAATGAAGTTTTTGGACGGCAAAGCTGCACCGGTCTGCTCTGGTCGTTAGTTTTGTAAAAGTGAAGCCAGGTCATCTATCTGGACCGTGCACAGCCGTTTTTAAGACGCAAACACTACTATTATTCTGCTTTATGAGCTTGTCTGAAAATACTACACTGTAACATGCAATGCCACACTTCACCTTAGTAGTAAAATCTGACTTAAGGTTTATATCCAGCCTGGGCTGTAAATTACAGTAAGATCCAGTGCTGAAGGAACAATAGTCACTTGATCCTCGACAGCCACCGTAGAACAGCACAGAACGTGGCTCTTAATTTCTCTAAAATTCATGTCTGTATACTGTAAAAATACTGTTATAAACAGAATAATGTACAGCCTGGTCATTATAACAAAGTAAACTTGATTTCGCAGTAATGACCACATTTTAAAATGACAACCGCATATATGTTCTCGCTGAAAATCAAGCATAGTATCCACACACGGATGATTCCTCAAATAAGAATGGAGGATAAGCCGAGCTGTATGTGCGCTAGAGGGTCCCGATTTTACGCGAGAACCATGACCACGCTAACAAAACGTGAAGGGCTGTCCTCCTCATGGGGCCGAGACGCCCACCCCTGCGTAGGGAAATATACGCGCTCACTCCGGGCTGCCCCGCACATCAGTCACGGGGGTAATGATCTTCGACCGCGGACAGGGTTACAGCGACGGCTCCGATCGCTCTGCCTCGTGGCCCCACCAGGCAGCACGGGCCCCCAGATACAGCACGCTGTCAGCAGATAGACACGCTCTGATGTATGGGCCGTGTAGGTCACTGAGATTAGTGTCACAACCTTCAGTACGCGTTATAATAGAGTTTAACATGGGTGTCATTGCATTACTTTTGTCAAGGGCCAGTGCAGGACAGTTATATGCAGTGATTAGTGTAAATAAAAAATCAATCCAGGTTTGGAGGATGATGACCTGTAAAAGAGAGGCATTAAAATTATAAATGCAACAAAACAAGACATTTTTAGGAATATTTCAACTGAAAGTGAACATTCAATCATTATATACTCACGTTCATGTCATTCCAAACCGGTATTACTTTATTTCTTCGGTGGAACACAAATGGAGATGTTTTGAGAAATGTTCACGCTGCTCTTTTCCGTATAGTGAAAGTAGATGGAGACTAGATGGAGCTTCAAAAATGACAAAAAAAGCTGCATTAAAGAAGTCAATAAGCACACACAGGCAGAATCACACACTCAGAGAGCTCCTCCACTCAATTATTTTGTAGTATGATAATTAACCAATTCACTATGCATGGCCAATTCTCAAAGGCGTCTTTGAACTAATTGTTCTCATTGACTCTATTAATTATTTGTTTGCTGATTTAATTATTTTCAGATCTGGAAAAATGGAAATTAAACAAGAGGCCAATGAGTGTTACCAGAAAACAAAAACTCAAAAACAGCTATTCAAATGATGCACTTTGAATGGTCACACTGAACTTTTTCTAAAAAGAAATAAAAAGTTAACATAAAAACATTTATAGATTTATAAAATTTGATCGCCAAGCCTACATCTGATATTATGAGATGTATATATATAATACATGGTGCCACATCTATCTTTGGGTTAAAAGAATAAGAAAATACGTTTGTGATATACAGAAAATGTATTTACTTAAAATACTAGAAATGCTCAATTTAGTCCTAACTGAAAAACTGAAATGCATTAAATTAACTTATTCATTTTTGATTCTACTCTATTTATTCTGCCCATTCCAGTTGGACTTCTCACAATATTGTATATTTTATCTTAAATATATAGCACTTTCTTTCATTTCTATTTTGTTCTGAGCTGTAAATAAAAAGGTTATTAAAGCATGTTTTAGAAGAAGATGCAATTTAATTGTAACTTGCTCTTTCTTTGTAACTGTTTGTGAAAATTACTGGCAAATTCATTACTATAAAAAAATTTATTAAAAAAATGTTTATAACAGTGGTTTGCACCCTAAAATCGGCTCACAGTTTGTCCTGTTTAGAAAGAAGGGAGAAAATAAATGCTAAATGCAAATAATAAAATGCTACAAATAATATTATGTATAATTATGCATAGTAGGAAAATAAATATGCTTATTAATTTCAAAAAACAAAAGGTACAAGAAAATGCTTACGGGCATTGTTTGTCACTGTAAATGACATGACTTTATTTTTTTTTAAATAAAACAAACAAAAAAAAAATTATTTCCCAATTCAGCGTTTATTATGTTACCAGTTTTGCTTATTATTTGATCTATATTTATAGTAATAGTATAATATTAAAACCAAAGTTTGATTATGATAAACAGTCAGCAGTGATTTGCAATGCAAAATCTGGGGCCTGAAACTTACTTTGCCAATAAATGTGAATTCTAAAAATAAAGGTTGTTTACTGGAATCAACATCCATGGAACCTTTCAAATGCAGAAAAGGTTCTTTATAGTTGAAAAAGGTTCTTTAGATTTTTAAAATATGACCCTGGACCACAAAACCAGTCTTAAGTAGCACGGGTATTTTATATAAATTATCGATTTTTCTTTCATTACAAAAATCATCAGGATATTATTCATGTTCCATGAAGATATTTCATACATTTCGTCAGTGCCAATAGCTTTATGGGCAGTGTGCCGCATGCAGCGCTGTTGCGCTCTGGGCGTCCCGTGTTCGAATCCCTACTCAAGGACCTTTCCCGCCCCCATCTCTCTGTCCTCTTTGCTTCCTGTCACTTCTGATCTGTCTTGTCTTAATGAAGACAAAAATGGCAAAAAAATAAATCTTTAAAAAATATATATATATATTTCGTACATTTCCTATCATAAATATATCAAAACTCAAATTTTTGACCAGTTATATGCATTGCTAAGAACTTCATTTGGACAACTTTAAAGGCGAATATCTCAATATTTTGATATTTTTGCACACTCAGATTCCAGATAGTGAAATAATTCGGCCAAATATTGTCCTATCCTAACAAACTTATCCTAACAGCTTATTTATTCAACTTTCAGATTCTTAAAAATGGTTCTTTTAGCAAATGTTCACTTAAAGGTTCATGAGGGAAGCAAAAAATGGTTCTTTTATGGCATCACTGCAAAAACACCCCTTTAGAATCTTTATTTTTAAGAGTGTGATTCTGCATGAAATGTCAAAACAAAGTGTCAAAAACATTCAAATTTAGCGTGCTCCTTTTAACAACAAAACTAGCAAGTTAACTGAATCCTGAACTCTTGCTGATTTTCATTCGTCCTCTTCAGGTGGAGGCCGGTCCTCTGGCATAAACCATCGTCTCTTGTTCTTGTCAATGCCAGCGTCCTGCCCTCCACTTTGTACCAGACCGGTCGACACATTAAATCGTGACTAGCCCGTGGCATCCATCCAAGCGCTCTCAACAAAAAGCTAATATTCCCCTGCAACGTGCCAGCCCACGCATACTGACCGTGGCCCCGTAACGACCGGCATATGGAAAACAAATTGCCGAGGCCGAGATCAGACATCACACGGATGTTTAAGGCCTCGTTGCAGCCGCCGCCGCTGCTGCTTCTTCCCACCCGACAACTCCCACTATTATTTATCATGCTGTTTTAAATGTTTTTCTCATTTGTTTCCGCTAAATATTTCATCGTCCCTTAAATATTCATTTAACTTCTTCTGCTTTTGAATTTTTTACCAGTTTCTCTTTCTCCACACGTCTTTCTCGGGCTCAGCAATCATAAATAATTATGCGTGTGCTCCTAGAAACAGACTGCATAAATCATGCACATGAATTCTTTTTTGTCTTTTCTCATTAAGACGTGTGCTTCAACTAGCCTAAATACTTCCCACTGCCCCACTTGTGGAAATTGGATGCTCAATCCAGCAGTATCATCTCTTGGATGGGTTTAGCCTCTTGGTATTACACCAATTTTGCTACCTTTCTATGCGGTCATCTTGAATGATGCTTTGTTAGCGCAACCGCTTTAAACTCTAGCTAACTTGTAAACATTTAGGCAATTATCTTTTCTGAAAACCAAAGCGCTGGATTTCTCGCCCTGAGTGGCTCTTTCATGCCAGCCGAAGCAGGGAAATATGTTTGCTTAATAGCTTCCTTGTTATGTCCTCATAAATTAAGAACTCACTTCATCTCGCCGCGCTCCACAAGAGGAAAACATCAAACATCTCGGCGCGGAACTCGCGCCCCGACTCAGGAAAAAGAAAGTTTGCTTTTCAAACATTCACAACACCGACGGAGAGAAAGAGAATCAGATACTCAGCCCGGATGTCAACCGAATCAAATCCCGTTGAACACACTCCTGATCACACACAGGTTTCCAAATGTTTGAAGAGGTTATTTGTGAGGAACGAGTGTATTTTAGCTCATTTGCATATAAGCAAATCAATATTTTATTGTTTCTTTTAGTCGCTTCTCTTATCACGCCATGAGAAGGCACAAATATCTCAGTTCATCTGTATGGAGAAAAAACAGACTTTTTTTTTTAATATCAGACAAACATTTGATAATTAGAAGGAGGGAAAAGTATAAAACAACCTGTTTAATGAGTTATTAAACAAATTTACTCTAGTTAATGAGAAATTCAGGACTAACCGTCATTTTGATAGTGCACATCAAAGTCAGCATCTGGTCTTTATTTGTGTATAACGCCTGAACGGAGCCTCGGCAAACATCACGGCAAGCAGAAACAAAAAGGTACTGTAAACTTTGAATATTGTGGGATTATCTGTTACTTAATGAGGCCGTTCGATCAGACAGAGCAAATAGCAGTATGCTAATTAGTGATTATACTCAATGATCCTGAGCACACATCTCACATATCTGTGGTATTATGGGGCAGTTCACATTTATCAGTCTCCTATAGCCAGAAGCAATCAGACACTGCATCCGGATAAAAACCATGTTAATATGATGCTGCACTGAAATCTGTGCGATTTATGAAAATATCTTCGCGTCTGTTTTGCATTCTAGTTTTTAGTGGTATGCACTAACCTATAAGCTCTGTAAATTTTCTTTGTTCTGTCACAAAATTAGTGAAAGCTCAGAGTCCTCTCTCATTTGCATACGCTAATTGCTCGTTCTCATCATGCAGTATGAAGTAACCTCATTTGATAATAAGACAAGACTAATAAATCATGGACTTCATCATTAAATGAATCACTTCCTGGGGGAATATTGATTGTTTTATCTAATTGTTTAAAATAAGACTAAAAACTACAACATTTCTACACCTATGCCATTTTTAATTATTAATAAACGTTTTACATGATTATACTTTACTTTGCACATTTTCACTTGTTTTTGACATTTAGAAAATATTCTTTACAAAATATATTGACATCAAACATTCTAACATTTCAAAATAATTGCAGACATGTCTCTCTCTCTCTCTCTATTTATATACAGACAGCATATTTTTAACCTAGTGTGTTAAAATTTAAGCCTACAGCAACATAGCCTGAAGAACTGCCTGTTTTATTATGTATAACTTTCTCTTTTTTTACATTTCCTTAAATCTGTTTAAGCAAGCAATCAATGTTTCTGAGGTGTCATTATATTATAATATACGCACTGCATTAAGTTAGCACTGCATCTATCCATCTGTCTATCTATCTATCTATCTATCTATCTATCTATCTATCTATCTATCTATCTATCTATCTATCTGTCTGTCTATCTATCCTTGAGTTGAAAATTATAGACTGACATAAATGTTTTTGCTTTAGACATTTCAGACTTGCATTCTGCGTCACTAAAACATCAATGACTTATGCACTAAGCAGGTGTATTGTAATAATCAAAATTAAGTAGTAATTAAGTAAATACAGTTTTATAAACATTGATTTGTGGTAAAAAACAAAACAAAAAACTTACTTGTTTGTTTTACTAAACTTTCATGAGAATAAAAATATTAATCTAAAAAAATCATGTTGTTCATTGTGATTTCAGTGTTGACACTGAATCACTAATCTGCAATTACTGAAGAGGTCCTTCTATTTAGAGATTAATTAACTGAAAGATCTCATCTAACATAGTGTTCTGTCGCCACCTAGTGTACTACTATTGAATAGATCAATGCTTGACAGCTGTTATTATGTCTGTTTATTGGACTAGTTGGGTCAGAATCAAATGGCGGTTGCATATCTTGGCGTAGATAACTACGACCTGCGATCTTTTACTAAACAAAGTGTTTCATTTGTCTGCTAACAATATGCAACATACATGCATCACAGAAGAATTCAGTCACTGTCATTACAATCACATCTCAAATGATGTATTGATAATATATTCTCCCCAGAATGCCGTAAAGGGAAGTCTTGCTAATAAGGATAATTTCATGACTAGCATGCTATGTATAGCCTACTATTACATATAATAACACGCAAGTTTCACACTTTCTTCGATTATTTTCCAAAATGGAATAAAAATTCTGTTTAAATGTGATATTTACCTTGAATTTCTTCGCACAAAACGTCTCATATTTAATTTTAAGCTTTTCACGGACGCTGTTGTCTTTGGTAAACTATACTAACTTTTGAAAAAAACTGCGATGGAATTGACGTCTCAACTATGAGAAAGTTATAATTGTTGACAATAACGTTAGTAATTTATTTAAATATTTTAATAAACTTTATTAAAACAGTTTTTTTTGTCATTTTTATTAGTTTTTATTGCTTTTCTTTATTTTAATTTCAGTTTTGGTTATTTTAATACACAGAGATAATGAAATGAGAAATGCTGCCCTATATATATACATTTATTATTTATTATTTTTATTATTTTATTATTATTTATTTTATTTCAGTTAACTTTTATTTCAAGTAAATATTTATTTGTTTGTTTAGTTAGTTTTTAGTTTGAGTTTAAGTTAACTAGAATAGATATGCTCTTGTATACACTACTAGTCAAAAGTTTTTGTACAGTAAGATTTTTAATGTTTTTTTTTTTTTGAAGAAGTCTCTTCCAAGCCTGCGTTTATTTGATCCAAAGTACATCAAAAACAGTAACATTCTGAAATATTTTTCTTATTTAAAATAACTGCTTTCTATTTTAAAATACAATTTTACTGTGATTTTTACTATGATTTAAAAGCTGAATTTTTAGCATCAATATTCTGATTTTCTGAAGATTAGAATGTATTATTATTATTAGAATGTATTATAATATTAGACTGTAGTATTATTATTATTATTCTCAGCTTTGGTGAATAGAAAGTTCAGAAGAACAGTCTTTATATGAAACAGAAATCTTTTGTAACATTATGAATGTCTTTATAATCACTCTGGATCAATTTAAAGCATCCTTGCTAAGTACGAGTATTTATTTCTATAATTTTTCTAAAATTATACTGACTCCAAGCTTTTGAATAGTATAGTGTAATGTTACAAAAATGTTTTAAAAGTACTGTTTTAAATATTGATAATAATAAGAATAATAAAAAGGATCATGTGACACTGAAGACGGGGGTAATGATGCTTAAAAACTAGCTTTAATCACAGGAATAAATTACATTTTACAATATATTCAAATAGAAAGCAGTTATTTTAAATAGTACAAATATTTCACAATATTACTGCTTTTGCTGTACTTTGAATCAAATAAATGCAGGCTTGGTGAGCAGAAGAGAACATTAAAAATCTTATTGTTCAAAAACTTTTGACTGGTAGTGTACTTTTACCATAAACCCGCCACTCCTTTACAGACGTATGTGACTTTTAATAAAGAAACCGACAGACGTTTATTTTGAATACGAGCAACATTGTGACCGGAAGTTGTGCGTGTTATTGAGTCAGACTTCACCTCAATTTACCCGATACTTCCAAAAGAAGAATGACGGCCGGTTAAAGCAACAGATGAGATGGATCTGCGGGGTTTGTCAGCTGCTAAATCTATCCTCTAGACCGTTATCGACTATTTTAAATGTTATTTTCACGTATGATCGACACGCATTTCTCACCGTTATTTGTGTTTAACTGACAGCAGCCGTGCTGTAGGAAGGAAGCAGGAGAGGAAAAGGGACTGACTGCGCACTGCTGGCCTCCTAAATACACTCTCATCGGGGACTTTACTTAAAAGGGCAAGATTGCTTTGATAGCGATATAAATGCTGGTATTTTAAACACGATCTATTATAAGTATTATTATTAATCAGAGACATCAAATACTATGTGAAGTCGTTATTGTTTGAATATCAAGGTTTGTTTTTCGTGCAAAGGATTGTTTTTCTTGCGCTTTTTGCTGATCGATTATAGTTGGTCACACATCAGCCGTCATCGATCATGGCCACAGATGTAATAGCGACTGAAGAAGTCTCAAACCAGAGAGACTCGGGTGATCTGAACGCCAACAAAAGTAATCCCGAATCAGACACACCCAGCCGGACATCTGAGACGCAAGAAAACAGGAATATAAGTAGCCCATTATCGTTATCGTCATCATCATCGGTTCATTCTGGGGAAGAACTACCTCAGGAGTCCATAACAGGGAATTCACTGTCGAATGGAGACAGTCCGACCCGAACAGGAGATCCGCCGCAGGAAGCAGCGACTCCAGACAATAGACAAAAACAAGGCGTGAGGACTTCAACTCCTGTGCGAGCACCGCAAACACACTCTTCACCAGCTGAACACAATGGAAGGTAATGGCAACACTGTCTGTGTCTCAAAACAAAGCTGTTTACACTGTTTTAAGACCGTCACGGGCACATTCCTTGAATATGCTACACTTTGGTTTTCCATGATTAGTTTTGGTCATAAGTTCAGGAAATCCCATGGTTTCGTTGGGACAGCTATAAGATTTAAAACAAAGTTATTTAACACAAAATTAGCAGTAAGTAAAATAACCATCTTTAAATACAACAAATGTTTTTGTCTCTCCTTAAAGGAATAGTTAAGGTAAAAATGAAAATTTGCTGAAAATTTACTAACCCTCAGGTTATCCAAGATGTAGATGAGTTTCATCATTACCTCACTTACTCACCAATGGATCCTTTGTAGTGAATGGGTGCCGTCAGAATGAGACTCCGAAAAGCTGATGGAAACATCATAATAATCCACAAGTAATCCACATGACACCAGTCCATCCATTAACATCTTGTGAAATAAAAAGCTGCATGTTTTTAAGAAAAAAAATTCTTCGTTAATCTGTTTTTAACTTAAAACTGATTTTGGCCCATTCTACCTCAGGTCTTTCCCCTTTTAGCTGTATCAGCACGTAAAGTCATACAACAATAGTTATGTTAATGTAATACGTTGAATTATGACATTAAGTTCATTATATTTTTTTATTACCAAAAATATGGTATTTAGTATAGAAGCATGTTTTCGCCACTTAATAAAAAATGAAAAAGGAATGTTGAGGATGACTTTTTACCTCACAATTCTGACTTTTTCTTGCAATTGTGAGCTTATCTCGCAGTTTGGACTCTTCTCAGAATTGTGTGATACAAACTTGCCATTGTGTGTTATAAACATCAATTGTGAGATATGAACTCGTAATTGTGAAAAATAAAGTCAGATTTGTGAGATAAAAAAACCTCGCAATTCTGACTTTTTTTCTTTGCAGTTGCAAGTTTATATTGCAATTCTGCCTTTTTTCTCAAAATTGTGAGATATTTAAACTTGGAAAAGCAAGTTATAAAGTTCAATTTCGAGGGAAAAAAAGATTGTTTTAAGATATAAACTTGCAATTCTAAGAAAAAGTCTGAATTGCTAGATATAAATTTCTCGGAATTGTTAGTTTATATCATGCTATTCTGACTTCCTTTTTTTAAAGAATTGTGAGTTATTATATCTAAAAAAGTTAAATTATCTAAAAAAGTTATCTATAAAAAAGTTGGAATTGTGAGATAAAAAGTCGCAATTATCTCTCTTTTTGTTTTTTATTTAGTGGCGGAAACGGGCTTCCATAATTTACTGCCCCACATTTTGTACTCCACCCTGTTACTGTATATTTTTTTCTCTTATTAAAAAGTAACATTCCTTTAAAATTTTGACTAACCAGAGGTAAAATTACTTAGGTGCTTTCTACCGCATGGCGTGATGGCAAGTAAATACTATCTTAACATTTTCTAAGTTTTTGCATGTTGTAATGTTGACTGCATCAGACTGAACCATTCAACCCTGTTACCAAAGTTAGAGTATTTATTTTCGAAAACTCTGAATTGTTTTAACTAAAACGTAATATATTAAATTTAAAAACTTAAAATTAAAAATATTGTCTTGACAATTAACTAAATGATCAATTAACTAAAAGTTTAGTAAGTTGAAATACTAAATTTACCAGAACTAAAATCTAAACATAAATTAAAGCTATATAGAAATATTTGAAATAAAGTAATGAAAGTAACAACAAAATCTTAAACAAAAATAATGAAAGCTACTTTGAAATATTGATATGCTATAATACTTAAATATTTAAATGCGTATAATTAGGGGTGGGCCATATGGCCAAAAAAATTATCGCAATATTTTTTTTCATATCAGTCGATATCGATAATTATCACGATAAATGT
>JAHKKF010523251.1:23437-34858 GCA_019740295.1 Labeo calbasu | reverse complement strand
TCCATCCATCCATCCATCCATACGTCTACCTATTCATCCATCAGTGTATCCATCCAGTCGTCCATCCATTATCCTATCATTACATTTAATTAAATATTTAAATTGCGATTGTGTTACGTATTTGCTACCTCAATTCCAATTTGGGAGTCTAAAAGGCATTCTAAATTCAGCTCTGAAATACACACTAAGGTTTTTTGTTTGTTTGTTTGCACTATGGTCCCTGTTTGTAGCAACCTGTGGATAAACTATGCTCCTCTGTGACTGAACTGCTTTTTTCTAACACAAGTAGTACATAGTAAAAACACTTAACCTCTCAATGCTGTTCACCAGACAGACACTGCCCATCTCAACTCTATTATATAGGGAACAGGGGACA
Organism: Labeo calbasu; assembly: GCA_019740295.1. Taxonomy (NCBI): domain Eukaryota; kingdom Metazoa; phylum Chordata; class Actinopteri; order Cypriniformes; family Cyprinidae; genus Labeo; species Labeo calbasu. Next base: position 34,482 of record JAHKKF010523251.1, on the reverse strand, counting down.
TTGATAAACGCTGTTCTCTCCCTCTTAAGGCTGTATGAAATGGAGATGAAGGTGTATGTCATGCAGAGATGAGGGGTCATTATCGGCCCCCTAAAGGCAGTGCACTAAATCAATTTCACGCCAGTGAAATGGCTCAGTCCCTTTGCCGTAACACCATTAAACATGATAGAAGCTGACGCGGTCTGGACGTGCTTTGATAATGATTGGGGTGAGCACATGTAGATTATACGAAAAGACAGTTTTTGTGCAGTTAATTGTGAACTGGTGAGATAAAATTATTCTAGAACATTCAGTCCGAGGTCAGAATTCTCATTACAGACATGTTTGGTTTATTTTGGGCTTGTGTTTGTGGATCATTCTAGGTGAGGAGAAGAAATCTACAGCTAAAACTAGGAAGTTCAAAAGAACGGCATTTATTCAAAATAGAAATCGTTTGTAACATTCTAAACTAATTTAATGTGACCTTGCTGAATAAAAGTATTTTTTTAAAAATAATAAAAATATTGTTCTAGCTTATGCAAAACTGCAGTATTTTGTAGTAGCCGCTTCCATGTATATGTATGTATATACATGCATTTATCATGATTCTGATTATTCACGCTCTGTATCCCAGTCTTCCAAAGACTGTCTATTTGACCTGTGCAATACGTTTTTGAAAACACGGGGGCATTTTGTGCATTAACTTTAGCGGAACTGTCATCTATAATAGGCAATTTCTGTGATCGTCATGGTGTGTTGTCACGGTTGTCACAGGAGAGAGAGACGCAATAGTGAAGAGTGCTGTAGGGATGGAGAAATCATTTCTTTTCCACACCGAATCAAGACTGTGTTTCCCCCTCACCAGTGTTCTGCATCTATTGATAGGTCACTTAATTTAATAGAGGCTCCACAATGCTCATAACGTCGATGATGTGAGCTGTCGCTGTGCAGAATCACAGTCAGTGTTAGTGTACACATCTCAAGCCTTTGTATTTCATGAAGGAAATACCACCGCTTGCTTGGCAGCGAAAATTATATGCAGTATATGGATAAACAGATGGATAAAAAGAAAAACAGGTGACAGTGCAATTCGAAATGCCAATGTTACAATGATGTCATCGCTGTTGGCTACAATTTGAATATTGTACATTCTATCAAGTATTTTTTCATTCTAAAAAGTATATTGTTTGTACTATTTAAATATAGATACCACACCTGAGGGTAAAATTATAAGTTATATTTATAATTATAAGTCTGTATGTTACATGGTTCAGGCTGACCTAACAACAAACATTTCGACAAAGGAAAATGAATACAAGCTGTGTAATTATACAATGCATTGCCACTTTGATGTCGATTTTTGCATAAAGGACTTTTTGTCTGTAGTATTTTTGCACTGAAATAATATACAAAAAAATATACAAAATTAACTTGTTTTTCTGCTGTATGGAAGCCCTATGAGGTCATGCATTGTTATTGTTCTGTCTTTCTCAGGTGCAAAACGTTCAATTTATCTGTCAAACAACATTCTGTAAGCATGCAGACCCAAGTTTGCTGGAAGTAAAATTGTCCGCATGTTCAGAATCGTTGTAGGGTCTACAAAGATAAAGTGTCATTCATATTAGAATAGTTTCTGAAGGATCATGAGACACTTCTTTGCATCACAGGAATAAATTACATTTTAAAATATATTCAAATAGAAAAGTGTTATTTTAAAGTGTAATAATATTTCACAATTTTACAGTTTTTACTGCATTTTGATCAAATAAATGCAGCGTTTGTGAACATAAGAGACTTTTTTCACAAACATTTTAAACTTTAAACTTCTGAATGGAAGTGCAAATGTACTGCACTTCAAAATGTTTGAAAAAAGCAAACAGCTTCAAGATTGGAAAAACAATGTTTGTTATGTACTGATGAGATCTACAGAAAATGAAGTCTTAATAATGACATTTAATAATGAATTTAATAATAATGAATTTTTTAATAAAAGAAAAAAAAAAAAATCTAATAACGCATGTCCTCTAAGGGCTTCCGTAATGTCCTGCATTAATTAATAACTGTAAAATTAGTCAGCACCCAAAAGGCCAAAGTTTAGATGAGCGTTCGCTTCTAAAAGCCTTGCTTTCATGTCACAGCTTTTGTAACTTAATCTGTCTTAGTGCTGCTTTTCTGCTCCAGTGGGAACAAATGCAGCCAATTTTTACTCATTGAGCATGATAATTAGCAACAATTGTAAAAGTAATTTCCCAGATTAGGCAACCTCAACAGAGCAAAGCATGCCTATTAGCTTAAAGCCGGGTGCACACTGTATGATTCTTGCCACGATTTTTTTCGCCTGACACTAAATTTGCAGGTCGCTTAGTGTGACGTGCTCACCAGCGGCTGATTAATCGCCTTTGTGCTAAATCTTGTACAATCTGAGCAGCAATAATCATAAAGGATGGTTAAAAAAAAAAAAATCACAGTGCACACCTGGTTTAAAATGAAAATTAAAATAGAGGTTGCTGGTTAAAGGAATAGTTTAGCAAAAATTTTAAATTTGCTGAAATTGTATTCATTCTCAATCTAAGATGTAAATAAGTCTGTTTCTTCATCAAACGAGATTTTGAGAAATTTAGCATCTTAAAACATCACAGTAATCCACAAATATGAATGCTCTATCCATAATTTTGTGTGAACAATTCATCTAAGCCCATCTAACCTGTCATAAACAAAGAAAGTGAATTACATTGGAACTCTGTCAGGAAAACATAAACGTTAAATGTAATGCTTTCATACTAGATGATTTTGTGGTGGCTAAAGGCAAAAAGGTAGCTAGTTTGAGCGCTAGATGATCAGATCCATGAAATATGACCATTGCGCCTGTGAGAAAGGCACTTAACCCCAGTAGCTCCAAGGGAATTGTTGTTGTAGTAGGTTGCTTTGGATAAAAGTATGTACTAAATGAATATAAATCTCTAAATCTGTCATTTTTCGGTCACCAGGGTTAAATTGTTGTCCTGCCTGACAGGATAATTTGCACAATTTATGGCGTATTGTGATAATATTGCATTGTGGGATCCTTGGCAACTCCCAAATCGAATGTTTTCCTTATTTTCTTTTCAGCATATTTAGGATCTCTGTTGAAGGCATGCGACAAGTCACGTATCTCAGACATTAGTCAAAGACAGTCATCCAGCCAGTCGATCTGCTAGAGGAACACTTGTAGCCTTTCACTGTACATCTCAAAAACACCGTCTGCCATGTTCTGATACCAGCGTCATCCCTCAGAGAACGCGTCATGTTCACTGTAGATGAGTGGGCGAATGCAAATCAGTCTTATTTCCAGCTCTCTAGTGTTTGTTAAACAGCACAGAAATCACTGCGCTCTCAGAATCACACACCCCGAAAATAGTCTATAATCGTTTTAATCCCAGATGTGGGAGGAAGTTGCTTTTTTAAAGATCACAATTTGCTTTTGAAAAATGTTAGCACACACTGTGTGTTTGAGAACGTGAAGCACTCATCTTCCTCTTATGTTGATCAAACAAAATGAATATTCTTAGTGTCAACCTTTTTTTTTCCCCCTTTTGCCCTTGGCCTTTAGCAGTGTGAATGCTAACAGTCAAAAGAAGCAATTAAATTACTTTACGTAACGTACTATATGTGTATGCAGAGAGAGAGAGAGAGAGAAAGAGAGGATAAAAAATGTTTATTCTATATATATAAACACTTTGGATCAACTTCAGTGGTATGTGCATGTAATTATTGGGACTGTAGATTTAACACAATAATCCGGTATAATTAATTATGAAAAAAATATTGTGTTAAAATTATTAAAGTGTTTAATCTTACATGCAGTTGCTGACGAACATTACGCAGGACAGACTGCGTTACGTAGAGTATTACAACAGTTATTTGAATGACATGAAAGAAAAAATACTGTAAAATAAAGTCAGTAGTTTTGTTTTCTTTGAACACAAAAAGTATTCTTGTAGCTTCACAACATTACGGTTGAAGCATTGATGTCACATGGACTATTTTATGTCCTTATCACCTTTCTGGATCTTGAACGTGGTAATTACTTTGCTGTTTATGCAGGGTCAGATAGCTCTCAAATGTCATCAAAAATATCTTAATTTGTGTTACAAGCTTGGAACAACATGAGGGAGAGTAATTAATGAAAGAATTTTTCATTTTTGGGTGAACTGTCCCTTTAAGACAGTAACTTTAGTTTCATATTTGTGACCCTGGACCACAAAACCAGTCATAAGGGTCAATTTCTTGAAATTGAGATTTATATATCACATGAAAGCTGAATAAATAAGCTTTCCATTGATGTATATTCTTTGGATAGGACAATATTTGGCTAAGATTTGAAAATCTGGAATCTGAGGGTGCAAAAATATCAAAATTTGATATTGATGTTCTTAGCAATGTATATTACTAATCCAAAATTAAGTTTTGATATATTTACTGTAGGAAATTGACACAGTATCTTCATGGAACAAGATCTTTACTTAATATCCTAATGATTTTTGGCATAAAAGAAAAATCGATCATTCTGACCCATACAATGTATTTTTGTCTATTATACCTGTGCTACTTAAGAGTAATTAGACTATCTAATGGATCTATTAGAGTATCCATTTCATATTTTACTATTCTTAAAAAAAAAAAAACATCAATGCCCATTTAAAACTCATTCATTTTAAAGCATTATTATGCAGTTCTAATGACAGCGTAAATGCATTAATGCAAATTCTAATTGCAGCGTACATGCATCTGAAAACAATGTTATGGCCACGTTGTAAGATTAACAATTTGTGTAATAAATTCTATGTTGAATCAAAATACACCGATCAGGCATAAAATTATGACAACTGACAGGTGAAGTGAGTAACACTGTTTATCTCTTCATCACGGCACCTGTTAGTGGGTGGGATATATTAGGCAGCAAGTGAAAAATAGGCAAGCGTTAGGATTTGAGCGAGTTTGACAAGGGCCAAATTGTGATGGCTAGACGACTGGGTCAGAGCATCTCCAAAACTGCAGCTCTAGTGGGATGTTCCCGATCTGCAGTTGGCAGTATCTATCAAAAGTGGTCCAAGAAAGGAACAGTGGTGAACAGGGTCATAGGCGGCTCCAAGGCTCATTGATGCACGTAGGGAGCGAAGGCTGGCTCATGTGGTCCGATCTAGGTCGCAGACCAGTCAGGGTGCCCATGCTGACCCCTGTCCACTGCCGAAAGCGCCAACAGTGGGCATGTGAGCATCAGAACTGGACCACTGGGCAATGGAACTAGGTGGCCTGGTCTGATGAATCAAGTTTTCTTTTACATCATGTGGATGGCTTACCTGGGAAACACATGGCACCAGGATGCACTATGCTAAAAAGGCAAACCGACAGAGACAGTGTGATGCTTTGGGAAACCTTGGATCCTGTCATCCATTTGGAAGCTACTTTGACCATGTACACCATGTACAAACGGTATTCCCTGGTGGCTGTCGCCTCTTTCAGCAGGATAATGCGCCCTGCCACAAAGCAAAAATGGTTCAGGAATGGTTTGAGGAGCACAACAACAAGTTTGAGGTTTTGGCTTCCAAATTCCAATCGAGCATCTGTGGGATGTACTGAACAAACAAGTCTGATTCATGGAGGCCCCACCTCGCAACTTACAAGACTTAAAGGATCTGCTGCTAACATCTTGGTGCCAGATACCACAGCACACTTTCAGGGGTGTAGCGGAGTCCATGCCACGACGGGCCACAGGGCTCTACAGTGCGACAGTTTCAGTCGCATTTGCAAAGTGTAGAGAGATTGTAAATTAGAGATTGATTGTGCAATGTAGAGATCTTCATTGATTATAATGGAACTTTGTGAGATCGCGATAAACTCAGATGAGTGACAGCTTTTAATTATTTTTAAGGGAGTTTGTAAATCAGATATTGATTTAATACAGCAGTTAAATAAGAAGTAAATATTTAGTGACTAACATTGTCTGACTACAACCCTGATGCCTGATTTTGCACTATTTTGTTGTCAAAAACAAGTCACAATTAAGCCGCTTCTCCATTCAGGTACAGCAGTGTTTCGTTTATGAATGAACGTACGTTTTTAAACGAATCTAGTGAGTCAATGATTGAATTTCCCACTGATAAAGACAGTCACTTGCTTTATTCCCGAATGAATCAGCCGTTCGAATCAAATGAACGAATGATACAGTGATAAAATCAGTGACTTGCCGCCACTTACTGGTATCTTTTCAGTTATTTAAATAATTTAATATTTAGGGCCCGAGCACTGCAGTGCGAGGACCCTATTGGAATTGCTCCGTTTCTTCTTCTTCTTCTTCTTCTTCTTCTTCTCCAAAGTAAAAAGTATTTTTGAGTGTTATCATAAGGGCTTTTTAAATTGCGAAGATCTTGAGTTTTTGTCGAGGGGCGTGTCCCTGGCAGCCTGACAAATTTCGATGTTTCGCCATGAAAAAGGAAGTTGCTGTAACTCAGGCAAACAATGTCCGATCTGCCTCAAACTTCACACGTTTCATAACAGTCCGGTCCTGAACACGTCAGTGCCCATATTCAGTTATAGTCATAGTGCCACCTGCTGACAACAGGACGTGACATGTTTAACGCTGTTACGGACTCCTAGCAACATATTAAAAAGTGTTAGCAAGTTTTAAATAGGCTAGCAACATGCTAGAAATATGCTAAAACATGTTAGCAACACTTAGCTAAGTGCTAACGCATGCTATTAATGCAATGAAACAGGAAGTTACTGTAACTCAGGCATGCAATGTCCAATCTGACCCAAACTTAACATGTTTGATAAGAGTCCTGGCCTGAACACATTTACATGCCAATATTCAGTTACAGTCATAGCGCCACCTACAGGTCAACAGGAAGTGGCATGTTTAACACTGTGATGGACTATTAGCAACAGACTAAAATAAGCCATTGAGTGCTAAACTTGCTAAAGCATGTTGTTAAAGCCATGAAACAGGAAGTTGTTGTAATTCATGCAAACAATGTCCAATCTGCCCCAGACTTCACATGTTTGATAATAATCCTGTCCTGAAGATATCTACATGGCCTTATTCAGTTATAGTCATAGCGCCACCTGCTGGCAACGGGAAGTGACATGTTTAACACTGCGATGGACTATTAAAAAGCACAGCAAAATATGCCATTTTGTGCTAAACATACTAGAAACATGCTAGCAGCACTTACTAAGTGCTAATGCATGCTAGTAATGCCATGAAAGAGGAACTTGTTGTAACTCACGCATGCAGTGTCCAATCTGCCCCAAACTTCACTTGTTCGATAAGAGTCCTGACCTGAACACATGTAACAGCCAATATTCTGTTACAATCATAGTGCCACCTGCTGGCAACAGGAAATGACTTGTTTTACACTAACTTAAACATGCAATATCCGATCTGCCCCAAACCACTTGTTTGATAAGAGTCCTGACCTCAACACATGTAACGGCTAATATTCCGCTATGATGATAGCACCACCTGCAGGTAACAGTAAATGACTTATTGTACACTAACTCAAACATGCATTGTCTGATCTGCCCCAAACTTCACGTATTTGGTAAGAGTGCTAACCTGAAGACACCTAAAGGCCAATATTCAGATATAATCATAGCGCCACCTGCTGGCAGCAGGATATGTCATGTCTTACACTAACTCAGGCATACCATGTTTAATCTGCACCAACCTTCATATGTTTGATTAAAGTGCTGGTCTGTACACATTTACACGCCAATATTCAGTTATAGGCATAGCGCTACCAGCTGGCAGCTTGGCACATATAAATGACTTTGACATATCCCTCCTATATTTACTATTTTAAAAGCATATGACCCACTGTTTGCTGTTTTCCCAAAGCAACCGGTCGGCGGCGAGGGCCCTTTCATCGCTGCTTTATTTCTTTTTTAAATTTTATATTTAAAACATTAATCTCGACATTCAGTTTATGAATTTGATTGCATTCATGCCACCTCTGAGCCTCATTAAACACACCTACAAACCACTTTTGTGTTCTTTTGTGCCACCTCTGTAGTACAAATTAATTTTATTTATACTGATTTAATTTGATTGGTAACTTATTCTTATTCTACTTGTTCTTATTTTGTTGTTTTAATTTTAAAATATTAAAAAGCTTAGAAAATATAACTAAACAAATTGACATAAAAGATGACATACTTTTAATAAAGTTAGAAAAATGCCCTTACAAAGGTAAAAACAAAATTCCCCTGTAAATCCCTTTAAGGAGTCAAATATCACCTCGCAAAAGGAAGACAATTTTTTGATCAGATTTTGTGTATTATTGATTAGAAGGTGCTCCTGAAATTTAGACTGTGCTTCTAAATTTTTTAAGTTAGGAGCACAATTGCTCCTAAANTAAAGTTAGAAAAATGCCCTTACAAAGGTAAAAACAAAATTCCCCTGTAAATCCCTTTAAGGAGTCAAATATCACCTCGCAAAAGGAAGACAATTTTTGATCAGATTTTGTGTATTATTGATTAGAAGGTGCTCCTGAAATTTAGACTGTGCTTCTAAATTTTTTAAGTTAGGAGCACAATTGCTCCTAAAAAGAAAAGTAAGTGTTTTGGCAGCAAAAGAGAACCAAAACAATATTAGGAATGTGTTCATAATGTTATGCCTGATCGGTTTATTCATTTCCAAAGCTACTTTTTTTTTTGTGATGTCTATTCAATGCTTTTCTTATTGAACACAATAATGACTTCAAATTAAAAATGTCTCAGCCCAAACTGATGTACAATTAATTTGCAATTAATTGAACATCATGTAATTAAATGACAAATTTTAATTACTTAACAACCCTAATTATTATATAATATATAAACATATATATCTAATCAAATTCTCACTCAATATGTGAGTGTGGACTGCTTATCATGTGTCACATTATTATTTTAGCAACACACACTCAAACTCAACCACGAGTGTCTTAATTAAGAAATTAGAAATGTTATTTGTGTGCCATGACCGTGACGAGGGTTGCTACCTATGTACAGCACTTCAAATTAGTCATTTATGAGGTTCCATGACGTTAGTATGCTGTCTTAGAAGGTAACAGCCTAATTAGACAACAGAGAGCAAGAATGCTCACTAGGGTTTGGAAAAGAGCTATTTCTGCTGCAATAAGAGAGACATGTCAAGAGCTCTTCTCAACGGAAGTGATATATTCAGGTGATTATATACAGTACAGTGGTGTTTTCTAATTGGCAGGATTTAATGGACGTCGTTGTCCTTTCAATCATCAGTTTGAAATTTACTTCAAAGATAATGGTAATCATATACGTCAATCATATGTATTACTTGTCCCGTTTGGTCTTCACTTGGAGTGACAATCTAATTATCCCCTCTGGGACATGGGCTTTCTGGAAATCACTTAGAGAAAAACCATAAATCATATTGCATCCTCAAGAAGTTGATGAATCAGACCAGTGTTGGTTAGTGTTTGCAGAACGGCTGCAACTTTAAGTGGCACAAAAAGCTACCCACTTATGTCAATCACAGGCATTAGCAGAGCGTCTTTCTGAGGACTAATACAGCAATCACAGATGGACAAGCATGAGATACGGATATTCCTTTTGATTCGCACATAACAAAACGACTTCAAGGGCAGCATCGGAAAATCAAAAAAGGGTTGGAACTTCAAAAACGTTGCTATCGTTCAGCAACACACTGATTGCTGGAGGATATTCTGCCTCGTGTAAGAAATAAACTGAAAGGGTTATGGACAGAATTTATTGAAAACCTAACAAGAGCTGTTTGCTTTCTCTCAAACAGTGATAAGCCTCAGGCAGCATTCAGTGCTGCAAAGCCCCCTCATCGAGTATTTATATGACATCTGAAAGAGCAGGAATTAAGAAAACACTGTGTGAATGCTTGATAACTGTAAAAATGATTTAAATGCACCGGATGCTCTCCCTTTGGCTAAAGCAGAGCATTGAAGTTTGTCATTAGTGCTGTTTAGAATAGAAGTGCCACTTTGCATTAAAGTGTTATTCTTAAAGAGGTCATATCGTGAAAAAATATCTATACTTTTACGTGATGCTTCGAAACTAAACAGTTTGTTCTACCAATTAATTAGTAAACTTGCCTATTCAAAAAACCCTGACTAACATTTTCAAGGGCATTTATTTCCAAAATCAAAAGAAGAATGGCGAAAAAAAATGATAAGATATATAAAACTGTGCTAAAAGCATGCATGCACACATACATAAATAAATAATTGTAATATTGTATTAAAGGAGAAGTCCACTTCCAGAACAAGAATTTACAGATAATGTACTCACCCCCTTGTCATCCAAGATGTTTATGTCTTTCTTTCTTCAGTTGTAAAGAAATTATGTTTTTTGAGGAAAACATTTCAGCATTTTTCTCCATATAGTGGATGTCTATGGTGCCCTGGGTTTGAACTTCCAAAATGCAGTTTGAATGTGGCTTCAAATCATCCCAAATGCGGTTGTAAACGATCCCAGCCGAGGAAGAAGGGTCTTATCTAGCAAAATGATTGGTTACTTTCATAAAATAATACAACTTATATACTTTTTAATGTCAAACGCTCGTCTTGTCTTACTCTGCCTGAACTGTTTTTTTTCCGGTTCATGACAGTTAGGGTATGTCGAAAAACTCCCATCTCATGTNCTCCCTCAACTTCAAAATCGTACTATATCGCTGTTTTACCCTATTTTGTAAAGGGCGTTTGATCTTCTTTGCATGTTTACTTTGCAAAGACTGGGTCGGTACTTCTGCAGTGATGTAGGATGATTTTGAAATTATTTTTGAAGTTGAGGGAGAAAATACGATGGGAGTTTTTCCACATTCCCTGTCTTGAACCAGAATAAACAGAGTTCAGGCAGAGCAAGACAAGACGAGCATTTGAGATTAAAACGTTTTTAAATTGTTTTTTTTTTTAAGAAAAAATGAAAATAACTAATTGATTCGCTAGATAAGACCCTTCTTCCTCGGCTGGGATCGTTTACAACTGCATTTGGGATTGTTTGAAGCCACATTTAAACTGCATTTTGGAAGTTCAAAC
>JAHKKF010523250.1:0-10759 GCA_019740295.1 Labeo calbasu | reverse complement strand
TATATACACACACACACACACACACACACACACACACACACACACTCATATATATATATATATATATATATATATATAGATAGATATTTAGATATTTAGAAATAAGTGTGAAGAATTTTGAATTATTGTGTGTAAACGATGACAGCCGTGTTGCAGTTGTGCTTAACTTTTGCTTTGTTCAGTTTAGGGTTTTGCATCACAAGTTCATCACAGAGAAAATTGTGTCTTAGTGAGTAAGAATGTGTTTAGAGTTTTGCAAAGAGTGCATGAGAACTGCTAACAGTGTCTAAACTGCCTAAACTTGTTTGAGGTTTTGCAGAAAGAGTGATTTATTTGATAAATTGGTTTAGGCTATTGAGAATTTGTTTTTTTGTTTTTTTGCAAAATAATTACTATACAATAAACATTTTTTATTTTTTTTTACTATAAAAGAAAAAAAAAAAGATTATAATAGAAATTAGAAAAATACACACACATATGTATTTTTATTTTCTAATTTAGTGTCTGATGAATGCTCTGTAATATGTATTGACTCTAATGTGTGTATGATCTGAAAGCTTTGATTTTGAGTACCGGTGCAGTAAAGTTGAACTGTTTGATTCAGATAATTTTGATAATTTTGGGCTGTGCTAATTGCTTTGAGAACAAGTACATTGCATTGGAGAAAAGTGTCAAATCGATTGAGAAAAACAGTAAAATAGTTTAATTATCATGATATTGATAACGATAAGGCATATCTTGTACAATTATTAATATAAAAGTTTCATATTCATAAAATGAAATGGTCAGACTCCAAACCAATGTTTTCACTTTAAAAAAGATTTCAAGCTTTATTGTAATGTTTTACAAAGCTGCACAAGTAAAAAGATGATTAGAGTGTATACCATTGTATGTAAATATGATATTGTATATATATTGTTCCTTGTGACTCTTTTTGTGAGAGTTATTACCATTCTTGGATTAACAATGTGGGCAAAAAGGATGAGAAGAAAAGAAAGACTGACTGGTATGACAATTTTTATTACAAAAAAATGTTTAAGGAATTCTTGCATTGTAATTAGTAATTTGGCTGCTCTGAGAGTCAGGTATATGTAAAGCTGCAGTTTATGGACTATGGTATCAAACGTCTGTTGACAAAATTTGCAGGTCATACAAACTAGGCAAGAAATATTGTGATCTTGTTTTTTTTTTTATAAATCTTTCTATTAAAAATAAATATGTAAAAGAGACCACAGCATCTAGTTGCCTTTTGAAAGCACAGCTGTCATGAATTATGCCAGCATTTGTCTGTCAACACTTGCCAGTAGTACATGTCTCTAAATTAACAGCAAAGTCAAAACAGTGTCTGATACATCTTGACTCCCACCTGTCTCCTGGCTCTTTGAAATGACTTAACCAATTCCAGTCAGTCCTAGAATGCTGTTAGGAGCTGGAGAGAGAATAAACAATGGGGATTGTGATCAAAGCTGATTTACTTGCGATTAAGATTATATTTAATACAGGAGTGAAATGTTCCCAGTTGGAAAAAAAAAACAAAAAAAACAGCATATGTGGTTAGGTATGTTTTGAAGCATGGCTGCTGGTTTGAGCTCGTTTAAGCTGGTCCTTAGCTGGTTTTAGATGGTCATGTGCTGGTCATGAGCTGGTTTAAGTTGGTCATGTGCTGGTCCTAAGCTGGTCCTAGTTGCTTAAGACCAGCACATGGCCAGCACCCATGCTGCAAAACATACCTAACCAGCATATGCTTTTTTTTTTTTCAACAGGGTTAACAGACAAAGCATCTGTCAGATGTATGTGGTTCCCTCTTCCTACTGCACCATGAATTCACATAGTTCCTCCTCTACAAATAAGACAATGGACACTCATTGCAGGTTTAGTACATATCTAGATAACACAAGCAGGAGACTATTGTGCCTGCATCGTTGTTAAAAGCCATACAACACTGAGAAAAGTGTTCTATGTACTGGAAAAAGCACAGAGTTTTTGGTATTCCACCTTCACCCCAGCTCTTTCATATGAGTGAGAATGACATGGTCATCTTCTCTGACAATAGTTGATATGTAGTCATAAATACAAGCATGTTTTGTTTGACATTTTATATCTGAGAAACTAAATTATTGTTAAGCACATGTACAAATATTTGCAAACATAGTATTACCCAATAAACATCGGTTTAAACATTCTTAGACTCATAGTATTACAGTATATTTATAATGTTACAGTGTAAACATTCATATTACTTTTATATTGTATTATACTTTTATATTGTATTATATTTTACATATTTAGATTTAGATGCATTTAGATGCAATGAAATGAAACATATTTCAAAATGTTTCACTTGATTTCATTCATTTAGTCAGGAATTATAGTTTTTTTATATTTATGCAAGTACAAAAAAAATTAATTACTCATCAGAAGTGATCTCTTCCACTGGCTCAAGCCTAGTGTCACATCACGTTCTTCTTCTGAGGTAAGTTCTACCTTATTCCTCACAGCGTGTCTTCCAGAAACGAAAAGTAGCCAAGATGAACTTAATGAATCTTTACGGAGGTGATGTGGGTGTTTACATGTTTGTGCATCTCACATGGATGATTATCATATGAATAGCGCATGCTGCGTGTGGGCGTGATCACATTACAGATAATGAGATCAGTCTGGAAAGACTGGACCTCGTGTAGATTTCATACAGATTACTTTATCAGAGAACATTTGTTTTTTGACATGACTTGTAGCCACTTCAAGCTTTCTATAGATATGTCTCGTGTCTGTCAAGTATTCGCTGAGTTTTCATTAATATTTGTGACACGTTTTAGAAAGAAGTTCACGGAGACCGAGACGGCAGAAAGCACACCCTGTTTGTTTTCTTTATTTTCTGCATAGAATTGTTGTTATTATGTGTATACAAATAAAAGTAGACTCTTTGCAGATTCAAATGATGTGTTGCTCTTATCTATCCACAAGTTTCTGGGGGGTGCTACTGTAAAAAAGAACGTGGGTACAACTTCCGGTAAGGTGGCGGACGTAGTATACCAATGGTATTTTGTGTGCTAATTAGCGAAGAGGCGTTTTTTAGACCATTGTTTACTTTGTAAAGATGCACAACTTTATGAGAGATGCCATTACGTTCTTATGGACAACATATGCTTTTCGAATTTGTGTTATTAGCAAATTTGGATCGCTAAATCTTGAATATCTGTCAACTAGTGAAATGACATTTGAACCGAGACATCAGAGCTTGTGTTAAAGGGCATGCCAGATGAAGCCTCGATTCGAGGCTTGTTAACGTAGAAATGACTTTCGTAGAAGCCTCACTTTCTGTCCAGTCATGTGCACGATTCACTCATGTCGTAATGTTCAACCCCCAGATCTTACTTTGCGAGTACATTTTCATTAGGACCTATTTAATAATTACATTTTTAAATACCCAGTCATACAAGTAATATGAAGAATACAAATTATTTCAGGAAAATTAAATATATGCCATACGCAATTAATATATGTGTACATTATTCTTATATCATATTGATATTCGTCCTGGCATTTAATGGCACTATTCAATGGGTAAATAAATTTGTCAGAGTCAGAAATTCAACAAACAAACACACACACTGTTAGGGTTTTATTTGTGCATATAACATGGACCGATCTATGGAAGTTGTGGTGAAAGCGTCTTCCGACCGAGCTTTAGTCTTTTGACTGCTTTATTTTTTACTAACCACCAGATCGCGCTGTTTTCGACACTCTCGAAGCTTTGAATCTTTTCCCGAAACAGTCAGAGGAAAGTCTCGGTACTTCACGAGGCTTCATTTGCCCGTYACCCCTGTCAACTGTTGAATTAATGAGTGTCACGTCCCGCTTGTTTACTTTGAACTGGAAGACGCTCCCACTTTTGACGCAAGGCCTCATGAGGCGTAGGAAACTTGTGGATACGATCAAACAGACAGAGTAATTTAAGTTTTTATTTCATTATCAGGAAAAAATGTTACAAACGCGCCAATGCATTTGTCGAACCCAGAGGCTTAACAGACCGGCCTCCAGAGGGCACTGAGGAAAGATAGGATCAGGGAAAACTGGAAAGTCCCAGTCAGTATTTAACTTGGTGACGGCACAAGTTACAATCTCCACCAACTCCCCATTTGCAATGGATTAAGGTGGTGAGTCCTCAACCTCTGTATTGATGTACTGTCCACATCAGCCTAAACAGAGGAAGAGAGGGGGAAGAAACTGCAAAGCATGCTTCAATGCCCCAGGAGAACACTGTATTTAGAGAGTGAGGGAGGAGAAAGGGTGAGGCCCATCTCTAACCCTTTGCTAAATTAATATAGACATCTAAACTTCTCAAAGCCAGATGACTATTTCATTATTTAATTCCTCAGAATTAAATGCAGACAAACAACTAGACAAGTGAAACACTGTCTGGACATTAAGCTGTATATTATAGTAATATATACAATTTAAAAGAATCTTGAAAAATAGCTTGCAGACACATTAATGTGTTTGCATGTAATCAGAGGAAAGAGAGAGAGAAAGTGAATCTCCTGTCTGCTCAAATATTTTGTTGCATGCCCGTACTACATGGAGATCCAAGCCACTCAATTTTATATTGCCTAAGACTTTCTTCCCTTGAGAAGAAACACCAAAGGAGTAGAGCTAAACATTCCATTTGTAAATATGGATAGCCTACCCCCTTAAGAGCTGACTGTGCGTGTTCCGCTCCCAAACAAACCTCACAGAAAAAAAATCGCATGTATCCCCACCCATGATTTAGTGAGGGCAAGGAGAACATGTGATGTACAGTAAAATGCAGTCTGTTCATATGCAGGAGATTGAGGTGGTGAGTCCTCAGTTTCTTCGGTATCAGTGCTAACAACTAACCTCCTCAGTGGAAGATAGCTGAAGCACTGAGCTCTCAGCATTGAGCTAGATCCATATATTGTTGTGATTGCGCACTAACACTGACAGACAACAGGTATTGCAGACTGACACACACACAGAGCACTTGAAGACACAGAAGGTAACACTGTTTGTTTAGGATTCACCCTGCCAGTAGTATCTCGCCATTTCATTGGATCAATTTCAAACATTCTTTAGGACACGGTCACGCAGAGGCATACAATGTAACAAGTACACTGGATGTTATAGGAAGTGTTCCCAGTTCTGGTTAACCTAATTTATGCAACCTAACAATCATTTGAGGGACCTGAATTGTTGAAATGAGATGAGTGTGTTATGTGTATGCTGGGTTAAAGCGATGGGTCCTTAATCTAGATTTAAACTGACAGAGTGTGCTAGGAAGACTGTTGCAGAGCCATAAAGTGTTAGACAGTGTTCTAGGTTATTACTTGCTTGTTTTTTGTTTTTGTTTTCTTAGAATTTAGTAGTAGGAAACTGTATTGGAACCCAGTGGACAATAGAGGGCACTTTAGATCAGAAAAAAGAGACACAGAGGCGTGTATAGGAAGAGATAAAGAACAATAAATGAAGTTCCAAACGTAGGTTCGGGAGGAGCTTAAACATTCAGTCCTGCAAATCATCATATAAGCAGCTCTCATTGCACCGTCCCAGCTTCAGTTCTTCCGGCATACGACCCTGCCCTGTCCAGTGAACAGCCTCCCAGCCCGACGAACTCCAGCACTTCTCCAACTAACAATGCTCTGAAAAGTCACGCTTAATCCGGCTCCACAGAAGCTTTCAACAAGGGAAATCGAGCACGTCAACGATGTCCTGCAGATTTGCCCAGCCGCGTCCATCCAACGCGCTTCTCCCGCCCGAGTATCGTAAGTTAGGCATCTGCGCCCTACAACTGCTACAGTTCCTAACGTTATCCAAATTACAGCTAAACCGCTTTCATCTGTAAAATCTACCGCTCTTAAAGTAGGAACGAAGACAGTTGCATGTTTGAGGCACGCTCACCGCATCAAACATCAATTTCCCTTGAAAACAATCAGAAATTCAGCTCTGCTTACCTTATCCGTCACTCCTTCCAGCCCAGTCACTGCTCAGAGCGATTTCACTTTACATCCCGAAAGCGTTTGTAATGATCTCATTCTTAAGCGCTCCTATTCTACAACGTACGGTAATGATAGACACGTCAATCTGAACAAACGATCCAATCCAACGCGCTCCAGGTTTTAAACGGCGTCCGATATATATGTATAAATCTATAGTTTATAACGTAATGTTTCTTGAAGTTATAATCTAAAACGCTGCACAAGGCATACTGGGTTTACCTTTTACATTCATGTGGATGGCATTTTTGTAAACTCTTTGATCTCCAACTAAATCAAATTTACTCTGTGCATTTCACTAATTGAGATTTTAATAATATTTATCCTGACTATCCATTATCATGCTTTTTCAGATCTCCATCAACTAAAGTGGTAATTCCCCTTTTCATCCCATGAAAATGAAGCACTTCAATATGTTAGCAAAGTTTAAGGCTATTGCTAAGAATGACTGTACACTCCCTGTCCACGACTTTGCCCTCGCTATTTTACCTTGCTTCGCCCAAAGCACACCCATCTTCGCTCGTCTCCATTTTCTTCCTCCTCAGTTGACTCCGAGGTGGACTGCCTCCGCAACAAGGAATTTCTCTGGCTGCTCCTTGGTATATCTCTTTTCTTCCTAGAACCTTTCTTCCAGAAGTGCCCTAGCGTGAGGCTGGCTCCGCTACAAGGAACTGCTCTGGCTTCTCCTTGGTATATATCTCTTTTCTTCCCAGAACTTTTCTTCCAGAAGTACCCTAGCGTGAGGCTGCCTCCACAAAAAGAACCGCTCTGGCTGCTGCTTTGCATACCCATTTCCTTTCTTTCTATAACCTTTCTTTCACAGGTGTCCTAGCGTGAGGCTGCCTCCGCAAAGATCTTTACAGCCTCTCTCATAGCAGCCCCAACCCATACTGCTGCTGTTATTTTAAGGAGTCTGAACATGTTCCACTGGATTTGGCCCATATGTCAGCACTAAAAATATTGCAGAACTTTGTAAACCAAACCCATCTTGGAGGTGGTCCAAGTATGATTCAGTTTCAGCTATCAGTATGGTTCCTTAAACTGTGCATTGTGAACACAAATGGCTCCAAGCTTACTTCATGTACGCAAAATCCAACTTAGCAGGTCATCAGATGCTTCTTTTAAAAGTGATTATTCCTTATGGCTGCCTTTCCTGGCAGATTTCTACAAAGTACGTTGACAACTTACATTTTCGTGGCAAGCCCACGGCAAGATATTTATCGTTTTTATTAAACCACTGTATGAATATTTGCACATGGATGTCTTAATTGCTTTCATCCCTTAGTAAATCAGCAAGTTGAATCGGTGCTTACACATTTCTCTGTCATGTGTGTATACCACCATCTTTTGCATGTTTCTGAAGATGGTCCGCTCAGTTCAGGCTAACTAAAAGTCAGCGATGCGCTGTGATGCTACATACTTTGGCTTATGAAGCAGGATTCTTTAAACGACTTGTATCATTAGTACTTGATGTCTCACCTATTTCATTAGCACATTACATTTCTTCATTACTCCATTCTACAGCAGCTTTATGATTAAATTTTGTTACTTATCTGCCTCAGCAGAGATTTTTCTCTGGGCTCCTCATGTCCACTACACCTGTGGTCGAAAGAATGACCTCCTAAGCATTTCCTTCCATTGGGACAGTTCCGTGGAGTGCACCGTAATCTATTGTTTCAACAAATGCAGATCAAGTTCTGCCGAACTAATACAGTTCCTCAGTCAGTTAATCTAGTCTTATAATTAGTCGTAATTATAATTAAAGCAGTAATTAAAGTTATAACAGGAGTTAAAATTTAAACTTCTGTCTCCATTTCGCCCTTGCAGAAATGTAGGTGACTGGCTCCATATTAAATCTGCCTTTTCAGTAAATTTAAAAACATTTCTTTAAACTAAACTTTGGTCAGCAGTGCCCTGCTATTAGTTAATAACCCATACACCTCCCTCCTTTTAATACATCCAAAAATTTCTACCCAGTCATCTGGATTGTTATTCACCATTTCTCAGCAACAGCGGGATTCCCGTTGGGCTGTTGCAATCATCGCAATACTGCGCTATTGACAAACCAACCACAGAGGTTTGCAAGAACTGCAGCAACCGCTGTATTTGCATGTTTTTTCCTTTTTCTGTAAGGTCATGCCCTTCTTGTTCTACGCCTATGCATGAGTTAATGATAATGTGTACCGTGCTGATATCTACAGAGGTTATATAGTTTTAGTCTTAACAAGCCCAAACAGACAGTGAAGAAAGGAGAAATTGACTGAGCGCGGACGATTACCCACTTCCGACCTTCAGGCCAAGTCATATATTTGTGAAAATAGCTTGTCATGCTCAAAGAAACCCTGTCTTAGAATTGGCGCCTTGCTGGCCAGCTGAGCTTTCTAAAGTCGCACTTAAACTTAAAATGATTTCAACAGCACTGTGAGCCATCCACCTTGAGATTTCTTTCAGGCAACTGTACGTCTTGGACCCTCCCCCTCCCTCTCATAGGGTCTGTCTGCCAGCAAATCTTCAGTATGTCTCTGCCGCAGTAGTGACATTTTCCCACCATTCTCAAATCAGCTCTGTTATCTCTTAGTGACACTGCAGTGATTTACCCAAACAAATCACTTATTACTTCACTGCTGCAACAGTGAATTCCCCCCTACAAAAAAAAATTTTAGTCCCACATCAGTGATTTCTAACCCATCAACAATTACAGCACTTGCGTTTACTGTGTTCAGTGGAGCTGTTCATAGCTAAACTAAACTTGATAAAACTCTGCACAGTCATTACATGCAATCCAGTCATCACTGATCAGAATTTAACTGAATAGTCATTATTGTTTGCTTCAGCTGATTTACAGCGGAACTTGAATTCATCTCCTTGACAAATTGGCATCATTAATTCTGTTACTTTTAAAGCCCTGTTAAAATGTAGGGGGGCACTGCCGCAGCAGTGATTTCTCTTTACCATTCTCAGAGAAGATACGATACCAAACTCTATTACTCCCCTCCTCAGCAATGACATCTCCCACCTTCTTGCAGCAGAAATGAGTAATGAAATGAGTGTTCAGTAATTGCGCTGCATGTGCATCCTGATGTCTCATCTTACAACATTTAAGATATAACCATCTGTTACCTGGTGTCAGAAGTGAGATCGCCGACCTGTAAAGAAAACAAAGAATGCTGGACAATTACGTTTTTACATTTACGTGTCTCCACTCTCTCCACGGTTGACCTGTCGATGGTTAGTGGGGGGGTGGTCAACAGAGTTTCTTCTAAAGTCCATCAAAACCTCTTTTGTCTTAACCACATTGAGGGACAGGTTATTAGTGCCACACCATTCATGTTTGGGAGACTGGACTTATTAGTGCCACACCATGCGTGTTTTGGAGACTGGACTTGATGTGATGCATGACTAACCTCTCAAAGCACTTCATCAGGAATGGGGTCAGTGCTATGGGACAATAGTCATTTAGACAGGACACAGGTGACTTCTTTCATACTGGAATTATAGAGGTGGATTTGAGACACGTAGGGATGATTGCCTGGCTCAGCGAGGTGATGAAGATGTCTGTTAGGACATCTGTCAGCTGTGCAGCACAGTCTCTCAGTACACGACCAGGTATGTTGTCAGGGCTCGCAGTAGGGTGACCACCTGGAATTAGGGCTGTTGCGGGACATAGATGTGATTTTGCGGGACAATGCGGGACACCTGTGAGACTGACAAATTTTCAACTGTTATGCTATGTAAATTCTGGTTACATCCGTTGTCATATGCGCTGATCTGTGTTTCTGAGCAGGCACATGCAAGCAAGAGAAAGCGCGTCTTTTTATGAGAGTAAAGACAATCCACCTGCAAGAGATGAGCTTGTGCTTGTGCTTGTGCATTTTGATGCGCCCCGCATTACAATGATGTGCTCTAGACATTTGTCATTAAAATAACGCCATAAAAATCGCCTCAAACAAACTATTAAAATAAAAAGAAAGTCGCGTCTGAAAGCTGCATCGATTTTCTTTGAGTGAAGAATATCGTGTTTTTCCGCATGCGTTCGACCATTTCCATTGGTGGTTCTAGATCACTTGATGAGGTCCGCAAATCCTTTGCGCAGAAACTATGCCGCAAAAAGAATAAATAAAAAGTTTTCTTAAAAAGGCAAAAGACCGCATGGATGTTTTCTTTATATGATGATATAAAAAAAAAATCAACAGACTGATGAAAATGCGGGACATTTTGTCAATATGCGACGTGCAGGACAAGGGGTGAAAATGCTGTGAGGTACAATGCAAAGCGGGACAGGTGGTCACCCTAGCTCGCAGCCTTTCATGGGTTAATTCTGGATGGGGTCTTTCTTACATCGGCTGGAGAGAGACAGAGTACTTGGTCGTTTGGAGATGTCAGTGATGGTCTGAATGGCTTGCCACAGGGAAACGAGTGTCTTTACTGTCGCTGAAGATGTGTTTTTTTTTGTTTTTTTTTTAAGCATATTGATGTTTTGCCTTCTTGATGTCATGAGACAGATTGGCTCTTGCTGTTTTGAGAGCTGCCTTATCTCCTGATCTGAATGCCTCATCTCAGATTTTTAGCAGCCTGCAAACCTCTGCTGTCATTTGTGGCTTCTGGTTGGCACGTGTAGTAATGGTCTATGCACTTTTGATGTAAGCAGTCATATATATATATACAGTGGGTATGGAAAGTATTCAGACCCCCTTAAATTTTTCACTCTTTGTTATATTGCAGCCATTTGCTAAAATCATTTAAGTTCA
>JAHKKF010523249.1:0-12605 GCA_019740295.1 Labeo calbasu | reverse complement strand
TAATGTTATATTATAATAGAATACTACTGTTTTACTATATTTTTGACCAAATCAATGCAGCCAGGGTGAGCATAAGAAACTTCTTTAAAAAACATTAAGAAATCTTAAGAAAATTGTAAGAAAACATGAAAAATACCACCAAGCACTCAGCAGTAAAATGCCTCGAACACAACCATCACCTTTTTGATACAAGTTGTATCAAAAATACTCCTCGAAAGTGTAATCATGCTAGCGGGCCTGAAAACAGGTCGGTTAAGTGAAAGATAACAGGATTATGGCACAGAAACATGCCAAAATGCACCTCTATTGAGTTTTTGAAGCCTAGTTCACACAGGCAAACAAATACCAACATTGTGTTAACACTTTTGCCATTTGTTGCCATCTGTTTTCACCAAGTGAACATGTTTGATTGCCATTTTTGGAACCTTTTAGCAGTGCAGTATGATTAAAAAAACAACAAAACAAACAAACAAACAAACAAAAAAAACTGACTTTATGACCTGTTGCCATGACAATGTGGTAAGTCCCTGTTAAGTCCATTAAAATGAATGTGAATGGTAGAAATAGGGATGTAAATCACAATAAATAAATAAAATCTCTCTCTCTCTCTCTCTCTCTCTCTCTCTCTCTCTCTCTCTCTCTCTCTATTTTTGGTGAATATGTTAAAAGCATGCAGTTCCTTTTTAAAGAAAGACAATATTACACGTATCTGTGATATTTATCTAACTACGTCAAAAATGGTATAGGGAATGCAATTCTGCACTGCAATTAATTCTTAATCTAAAAATAAAGACAACCTTCTCCATGCTTTACGGATGTAATCATACATGTGTTATTTTTGCCACTTGGTGTTCTCAAGATGGAATTTTTTTTAAAGCTAATACATTACAGTGTCGAACTGAATAGATGTGTTAACTGTGTTAAAAAGTAATAACCTCAAACATATTTTATGAATCACATTTATATATGTGAACTCGTATTTTTTTTAAAGACATGTTAAGATACAGTATGTTAAGATGCAAGTGTCAATGTATTTGTTACACCTGTGTGAACAGGCCTTACATATCCTTGTGCTCAGGAAAAGACCCTAGAAATCTCACATGTGTCTCTTCTCAAGTTTCAGAAGAGATCTCAAGTGTGTAAATATTTGAAACATGTTTACTTAATTGTAATTTAATGAAATTGCATTATACTTTATATTTATATTAAATGCAATCTGCTCACCTTTTGAGTATTTTTGAGTCACTTAAATATTGCTTAAGTATATCTTTATATGTATTTTTGTTTGTTCGTTTGTTTATTTGTTTCTATTGTATTTGAAATATGTACTGGCAAGCATTTATGGTAACTGAAACATAAAATGTAATTTCTATTGAAAAGTGTGTTATGTACAGTTGAGGTCAAAAGTTTACATACATCTTGCAGAATCTGCAAAATGTAATTTATTTTACCAAAATAAGAGGAATCATACAAAATGCATGTTATGTTTATTTAGTACTGACGTGAATAAGATATTTCACATAAGACATTTACACAAAGTCCACAAGAGAAAATAATTAATAATAGTTGAAATTATAAAAATTGACCTTGTTCAAAAGTTTACATACACTTGATTCTTAATACTCTGTTATTACCTAAAAAAAGTTTAGTTTAGTGTTTAGTGATAGTTGTTCATGAGTCCCTTGTTTGTCCTGAATAGTTAAACTACCCGCTGTTCTTCAGAAAAATCTTTCGAATCCCACAAATTCTTTGGTTTTTCAGAATTTTTGCGTATTTGAACCCTTTCCAACAATGACTGTATGATTTTGAGATCCATCTTTTCACATTAAGGACAACTGAGGGACTCATATGCAACTATTACAGAACTAATACTCTGAATTAAAGATCAGAGTAAATTTAACTTATTTTGTCTTCTGGGAAACACGTACTGTAATTAAATTCTGTAGCTTCTGAAGGGCAGTATTAAATAAAGAACAATGGACAGTTTAACTGTTCAGGACAAACCAGGGACTCATGAACATCTATCACTAAACAAACAAAAAAACATGTGGATTGTTCAGGTAACAAGTATTAAGAATCAAGTGTATGCAAACTTTTGAACAGGGTCATTTTTATAAGTTCATCTAATTTTCTTTTGTGGACTATATGTAAACATTTTTTAATTTGAAATATCTTATTCAGGTCAGTACTAAATAAAAAAAAATAAAAAAAATAACATGCATTTTGTATGATCCCTTTTATTTTGGTCAAATAATTAACATTTTGCAGATTCTGCAAGGTGTATGTAAACTTTTGACCTCAACTTTATTTACGTATATTTCATACTCTTAAAATATATTAACTTTAAATGTAATATTTTTTTATTATGCTAGTCAACACATCAAAATAAGTGTACTTCTGTAAAGTATGACAAAAATTATTAAAATATGATTTAAAATGTATGTTAAAGTAAAACCTTTAATTTGAAATTAAAACAAAGTGCACTTTTTAAAAGTGTACTTAAGTGCACTAAGAAACACATAAATGCAACTGTACTCTCTTTAAGTAAACCTAAGTGGCTTTTTTTTTATTTCATTAGCATTATATTATCTGCAAATTTTTAAGTACAAGTACACATTCAGTAAATTTAAGCACACTTCTTTTTCACAAGGGCCACCATTAGCATTTAATAAAATCCTGACATAATGTCAAATTAAAGTCTGAATTATGTTTCTTATTTATCAGTAAAAAAAAAAAAAAAAACATCCAGAGCTAAATGAAGTGCAGAAGTGCCTGGACATTACTTGATAAGACCAACAGAGCAGGAGAGTCGTGATTGTCATCCTGAACAAGTCATACGGGTTCATATGATCCACTGTGTTATGACAGACCTGTAGGAGAAAGTGTGAATTAATTGACCATTAAGTGGATACATTTATCCACACAGTAATAAAGTTGGGAGCAGGGGATCAGCCGGAGGAACGGGTAATTAAACAGCTACCATGACTAACGGGTTGAAAGGGGAATTTCTCGCTCTGTGTAGCACATCTTCATTCAATGCTATTGTTGCTGGAGCTCCTGCCACAGAACCTTATTTTTTACGCACACACACACAGACACACTCTCTTTCTCTCTCTCTCTCTCATAAATTCTAATATACTAATTTGGTGCTCAAGAAAAATTCTAATTATTATCAATGTTGAAAACAACATTTGCTACATAATATTTTTGTGGAAACCTTTTTTTTTTTAATGAATGGAAAGTTCAAAAGCATTTATTTAAAATAGAAATCTTTTGTAACACTATTCATGTCACTTTTGTTTAATTTAATGCTTCCTTGCCAAATAAAAGTATGAGTTTCCATTAAAAAAAAAAAAAAAAATCAAACATATTTTATGTATTTTCTGAAGGAAGCACTGATGGAATTTATGAAGGCAAAGTCAATTTTATTTTTTACATCAGTTCATATTAAAATATATATCGTAGATGTCTTACCTATGGAAAACACATCTGTGTTGTAATCTGAGCCTCTCACCTCAGTGCCAATGTATCTGTGCATCAAAGATGACATTTTGGCATATCACTGAATCTTCAGTCTCGGAGGGAAAAAGGAACATGTGAAAGCTACTTCCTGTGACCTCTGCTGAAGGTCACTGGCCATCAGTCAGTCTATTCCAGAAGCAAAGATGAAAAGTCCATTCACAGTAAAATGGAAACAACTCAAATAGACCTTGCTGAGTGTCTGATAACAGATATTGAAAAACCTCAAAGAAATGGATGGTCTCTTATAAGTATTTTAAAAACCTGGAGTGTGACTGAATTCTGCATCATTTTGAATTATGTGATGTTAGATACGCCAAAACAATCCCTAGATGCACTTCATGGCAGCAAACTTTAGATTTGGGATGGGCAGTATATTAACTTTATATTGTAATGATTGTTACATTTTTTTTATTTTATTTTATTTTTATTCCCTGAAGTCTGTTTTTTTTAGGTTCATGACAGTTAGGGTATGTCGAAAAACTCCTATCTCATGTTCAACAACTTCAAAATCATCCTATATCGCTGTTTTACCTTTTTTGTACATAAAAAGTATATAAATTGTATTATTTTTATGAAAATAACTGATCATTTTGCTAGATAAGACCTTACTTCCTCGGCTGGGATTGTTTACAACCGCATTTGGGATAATTTAAAACCACATTTAAACTACATTTTGGATGTTCTAACTCGGGGCACCATAGCAGTCCATTATATGGAGAAAAATCCTGAAGTGTTTTTCTTCAAAAAACATAATTTTTTTACAACTGAAGAAAGAAAGACATGAACATCTTGGTTGTCAAGGGGGTGAGTACATTATCTGTACATTTTTGTTCTGGATATTTTGTAAATTTCCTACTGTAAATATATAAAAACTTAATTTTTGATTAGAAAAATATATAGCTAAGAGCTTAATTTGGACAACTTTAAAGGTAATTTTCTAAATATTTATATTTTTTTGCACCCTTAGATTCCAGATTTTCAAACAGTTGTATCTTGGCCAAACATTGTCCTATCTTAACAAACTATGTGGAAAGCTTCTTTATTCAGCTAATTTAGCTTTCAAAAAATTTTCAGTTTTCAAATTGACCCTTATGACTGGTTTTGTGGTCCAGGGTCACATATATTAAATAAATAAATAAATAAATAAATAAATAAGAATTTAGTCCTACTATTCATTATCATAATTTTGGCAAACTAGCAGCGAGACTCTATTTTTTAGCCTTTTTTAATAATAGAGATCAATAAATTAATGATTAATAATTATAATAGGAAATTCTAAATGGTTGTTACTCTGTTTCTGTGTGGTATTTACTACGATGATGTTTTTGCTAAGTGTTGCTAGGTAGTTATTATGGTGCTTAAATGGTTGCTTACTGGTCCAAAGCAAAAGAGAGATCAGAATACTGTTAAATGGCTGTGATAATTTAAATCTACTTCAAATTATCATAAATTTGGCATTCTGGACAGTGGAATTTGGCTTTTTTCTGCATTTTAGCCTGTTTAATGATAGAGATTAGGAAATGATTTTTGGAAACGGTTATTACTGTTTAGTGCTAATTTCTAGGTGATCATAATGGTGTTACTAAGTGGCTGATAAGATGTCCTGGGTAGTTTGGTTTTTCACACTTTATTTTAAGGTCCAATTCTCACTGTTAACAAACAGTTAACTATGACTTTTGCCTCAGTAAAGTTCTAATTAGTTGCTTATTAATAGTAAGGTAGCTGTTAAGATTAGGGATTTAGAATATGGTCGTGCAGAATATGTGCTTTATAATTACTAATAAACAGTATGGTTGCTAGAGTGTTGCTAAAAGGTTGGTGTGATGCTGTCAGTATGGTGTTTCTAGGTGATTGCTGTAATGTTGCTAGGTGGTTTTAATGGTATTTTGATGGTTTATTACTGGTCCAAAGCAAAAGAGCCTTATTAAATGGCTACAACATATTGAGAATTTAGTTTACTTCAGATCATTGGTGAGGCTACATAAGGGCCTGGGTGGCAGTGGCCCACTCAGATTGACAGGTGGTCCACCCAATGTTTTTATAAAAAGAATAAGTAATAAGATCCTGGTGGATGACCGATGATCTTCTGATTCTATTCTATGGCGAATGGTAAATACAAGAGCTGCCAGTTTGAGCAATCAATCCAATCCAAGTGCACTCCCGCTGTAAAACCATCCCTGACTGGTCTTTACTCATCAACTTTACTCCCACTCCCAACCCTAGACTGGGGAATGGGCACGTAACACTATGCACTATACACACCCACTATACCTGAGATGCAGTTTCTATTGGTTGAACTTTGCAATGTTTTCAAATGACGTTGGGAAATGCCGCATCATCACATTTCAGGAAAATATGTGCTATGTTGTGTTTGGGCTCGTCTGAAACAAGAGGATCTGCTCTAAATAAATTTATGTGATGTACTGTACAGGTTACTAATGTCTGGTGAAGCTACAAACAAAAACATGTCCCAGAAACCAAATGTGTAGTTTTACATGGACTTGGTATTGTTTGTTCTCCTGAAACCATTTAGTTTCTTGTATTCTGCTAGCTGAGACCTTTTTATAGTTAAATGACGCAAGACTATCTGTTATGTATGGTGCTTAACAGACCACATTTTCATATACGGTCACATTTTTATTCAGTTTAGTCATGTATTTTTGGTTTATATTTTTGTCCATTTTCTCTTTCAGCCGAAAACCAATTATGTCATTTCTAGCTTTTATTTCTGGCCTCACCACTGCTACAAGTAATAATTGAAATGCCGTTGCCAGTTGTGTTTATATGTCGTTAAAGGTACAGTATATAATATTGACAGCTAGCGGTTGAAATGGGTACCCCCCTCCTCCTCAGACTCAATGCTGAACAAGCGCTATTGACAATGCAAGGCTACAAGCCTTATAGTGGAAGTTGATGAGTTGATTTATCAGTGTTTTAATAGTGATTTAGATGGATGCTGATGGTAAGGTTCAATCTGCAATTTCTGACCCATTTTTTACTGGCACATCACCGAATTTGTCAAGTGGGAGCCTGTTTACTACCCATTAAGGCACAACTGCAGTTTTACTTCTTGCTTGTGCTAAAAGCATATTGCTTGCTATATAAAACTTTGAAAAGGTTTTTATTTATGTCTGAGACAAAGAGATGCCCCCCCCCCCAGTCAAAGATATTGTATTTTTATAGTCCTCTACTATTTGTCCTATTAGGATTAGAATTATCGGCCTCACTATTTATTTGACCTATAAATATATCAAGCTGAGTAAATCCTTTGGGCCGACATGTTTGAAGCATCTATCAATCACTTTCTCGGGAGTTGCCACTCATACCTGCTGCTCTCTGCTGAAGCCAATTTGCGCCTGTGTATATTGTATCGATCTCTTTTGCCTGTGGGTCGTATTCAATCACAAAGAATTTTAGCATTTGAATCAAGTTCTCTGAGTCCTATAGGGGGTCATCAGTAGGTTTCAGCTCAAAGGGCAGATAAGACAGATGCATCGGCCATTCCTTGATGGAAACCTTTTCCTGAACACCAAAGAGACCGGTTGTAGTTTACGTGGTTCATAAGATACAAACATGTTGTGTCCTTTGTGGTCTATTCTCCACAAATACTGTTTGCTTTGATACTATGATTTTGCAATCAAGCTTTTGACTTCAAATGTCATGATTTTATTATTTAATTTATTATTTTTCCCCTCACTAACTTATTGTCAACACAAACAACCCAAGTGATATCAAACATTATGAAAAAAAAAAAAAGAGTTTTACACTGAAGTTGTGCTTGTCTATATAAAACTTGAATGCTGCTATGGTGTTACTAGGTGGTTGTCTTGTTACTAGTGTGGTTCTCTTGGTGTTCTGGATTACTATGGTGTTGTTAGGGTTTAGTGGTTTCTAGGGTGTTGCAGTCATGTTGCTATGGTGTTGCTGGGTGGTTGTTTCGGGTAACATTTTATTTTAAGGTGTCCTTGTAACATGTTACATGTACTTACTATTGCAATACTTACTAATTATGTTTAATTACATGCAAGTAACCCTAAACCAAACCATAACCCAAACCATATAGTAAGTACATGTAGTTAATTAATATTACTCAGTACTTAAATGTGTAATTACACTGCAACAAGGACACCTTAAAATGAAGTGTAACCGTCTTGTTGCAGTGTGATTGCTTTCTGGGTTATTATGGTTTTGTTAGGATGTAGTCGTTTCTAGGGTGTTGCAGTCATGTTGCTATGGTGTTTCTAGGTGGCTGTCTTACTATGGTGTTGTTAGGATGAAGTGGTTCGTAGGGTATTACAGACATTTCGCTATGGTGTTTCTAGGGGGTTGTCTTGTTTCAGGGTGGTTGCTTTGATGTTCTGGATTACTATGGTGTTGTTAGGGCATAGTGGTTTCTAGAGTGTTGCGGTCATGGTGCTGTAGTGTTGCTAGGTGGTTGTCTTGTTTCAATGTGGTTGCTTTCTGGGTTATTATGGTGTTGTTAGGGTGTAGTGACTTCTAGGGTGTTGCAGTCATGTTGCTGTGGTGTTGTTAGATGGTTGTCTTGTTTCAATGTGTTTGCTTTAGTGTTCTGGGTTATTTTGGTGTTGTTAGGGCATAGTTAATTTTTAATGTTTCAGTTGTGTTGCTGTGGTGTTGCTAGGTGGTTGTCTTTTCATTCAGTGTGGTTGCATTGGTATTCTGGTTTACTACGATCTCCTTAAGGCATAGTGGTTTCTAGGGTGTTGCAGTCATGTTGCTAGGTGGTTGTCTTACTATGATGTTGTTAGTGCTAAGTGAATAGTGCTAATGTTGTTAGTACCAGTTAAGTTAGTTGCTAAGTGGTTGGTAGGGTTTTGCCAGATCACTTGCTTGTTCTGAGTGGTTTATACAGTGTTAACTGGTGTTGCTGGGTGAATATTGGAATACATTTGTTAGATGGTTGCTAGCTTGTTATTAGGGATTGGACAATACAACAATTCGTGGATCGATTCTGAGATCTTCCGAAAGCATCGCCATTCTCTTTGGAATCGAATCTGAGCTTAGATTTTAACAGCAGATGGCGCTCTAATCTAGTTTATATCCGCACACTCAAATGCTCATGAAGAAGAGTGCTGAAGAGAACTTGTGTGTTCGGCTAAATCATGTAATTTCACCTTGGCTCAGAATGCTTTTATGACGCGAGATTGTTGTAAACACAGCCCTGTGAACACCCTTGTAATTTGCTTTATGATTATGTTAGATTCAAGTGTGTGTAAGGATTTTGAAACAAGCAGAGCATGGCTGTTTCTAAAGCAAGCAGTGCCATCTGCTGTTCAAAACTAAGCTAAGAATCGTTTTGAGAAAGAATCACGATGTGTTCGGGAAAATCTCTAATCTATGCTGAATCATTTCTTGATTTGTGTTACAACGATTTATCGGTCCATCCCTACTTGTTATGATGTTGCTACAGTACATTGTTGCTAGGGTGTTGCCACCTTGTTAGTGGTTGCTGATTTGCTCTGGGTAATTTCCATGGTCTTGTAAAGCTGTTACTAAAATCTTGCTGAGTGATTGTTATGGTGTTGTGTGGTTTATATGGCGTTACTATGTGGTCTGTAGCTTCTTCTGAGCAGTTTCTCAGGTACAGTTAGATGGCTGCATGCTTGTTCTGGGTAGTTTTGCATGGTGTAGCTAGGTGGTTACTATAGTGTTAGTAATTGGCTGTTCAAGTGTTGCTAAATGGTTCCTGGCATCTTCTGGGTGGTTTTATGGTGTTACTGGTGTTTAAGTGTTTTCTAGGGTGTTTCTAGGATCTTGATAGGTTGTTACTATGGTGTTGCTAGATGGTTTATAGCTGTTTCTAGGTGTTTACCATGGTGTTGCTTGGTGGTTCTTAGAGTGTTGCTACATTATTACTTTGATGTTGCTAGGTGATTGCTAGTGTGTTTGGGTGCTTGCTTGTTGGCTGAAGGCAAAATAGCCATCCCCAAGTCTGCATGACATTCTGGTGCCTAGATATTGCTGTGGTCCTCCCTTTAAAATATGTTTATAGATGTTTTTACTAGTTTTATTGCCCGCCAGGTGAAAAATTTATATTAATATCACACCTGCCTTAAACAGTATTATTCATGTATGGAGAATAGCACATACAATGCCAGATGAGTTGCATGTTAAATTATGATTCTTTGAGTTAGGGATTTGAAAATTCATAGCCCTGTATGAGCAATAGCAATAGTGAAGCTTGCCTTAGCAAGCTCTACTAATTATTTCAGGTAACAGCAGGTCTCTCAACCGTAGTAACTCACTGTTCTCTGGAAGTTCAGCTCAATCATGTGGCAACTCATGGTGAAATTGCTCTCTCTCCTCACAGGTGCTGGACCAGGAACCAATTATCTGGAGATGTGTCTTGGGTCCCAAAATATCATTGTCAGGCTGCCACACACCAAGAGATAAAAGAGAATGAATGGAGTCAAATCCCAAAGTGACATGACAGACTGCCTTCTTTTCCCTATCTCTTCCAAAAAGGAACTGATGTAAGGCTGCTGCTATGTTGTAAATATTGAATATTTTACATTTCTTGAGACTCCTATAATGTCCACAGAAAATAATTTCAACTCACCACTCAGTGTTTTTTTTTTTTGGTTAAAAATCATGGCTACAGTCATGCAATGCTGTGGGAATAAAATATGTACTGTTTTAGGTATAGCAATGATAGCATTATATGCTGGAATGAGACAAGAATCAGATTGTGAAAGAATCACTTACTGGTTTAAGAGGGCTCAAGTTTTTTCTGACCAATATATTTTCATGAATTTTCCATGACCTTTCCACTCATTTGTCAGTACTTCATAAGGTTTTGTGAACTGGCTTGACTGATACTTTGACTTAATAGATATTTGACTTGATTTATACAAGCTCATTTCTAGTGGATTAATTATTTTGATGCAGAGCATTAGCTGGAAATTGGTATTGTAAAATTCCTTGATAATCCATCAGTGACCTAGTTTACTGTGCGTTACCTACTGTGTGGTGATATTAGCTTTATTTAAAAGTAAAAATCCAGAAGCAATGAGTCTTTTTTTTTGGTAATCTACAGTATCTTACCATACATTGAATGTAGAACTTTCTTCTAAAAAAATGAGATTCTAAATGAATCATGTTTTGTGAATTGTGAATTTTGAATTGACATATTTATTAATTCAGGGACGATATTACTCTTACAGCATTGCAATGGGAGTATTCTCACGTCAGAGCCTGACAGCTCACATTAGTGTCACAAACGTGCTAAAACGAAAAAAAGAGGCCCGGGACTGCTTCACAGGCCATTAGAGAAATCAATCGCAGGGCGATCAGCCTTTCCTGACTCTCTCCAGATTTTAAGAACTGACTGATGGGTTTGATGTTCTGAGGTCACGTTTGAAAAATCTGTAATAAGCTTTGACGAAATGTAATTGCTTATTGAAACACGGATCCTGTCCCATCATGCTCTGCGGCTTCTCTCATGATGGTTATCATGGAGGTAAACTCTCTAGTGGCAGAAATAAGATGTTAAGACATTGTTTCCTGTGTGATTGTTGTCCTGAGATTGAATTAGAGCTATAAAATAAAATCAATAGTGCTCCATCCATTTGAGAAAAGCTATAATGACTTGAAGCCGATTACCCTTAATCATTTTCCAATGTTGAGCGGCTGAAATTTCATTGAAAAATAACAAGGAATGGGTGTGAATCAGATGAGATATAAATTAGATTAAACTCTCCCCTCTGGCTGTTTATTTATTGGTCATGCTTACCCATCTTAATGGAATTGTGAGGCAAGGCAGGTTGTGAACAGTTTGAATACTGCAGCCTGATGCTGATTAAAATGCTTTTAATCAAAAATAGAATTATACTGACAAAACTGTGTAAATACAGTGTGACATTGTGACATCGCAGTTTCTCCTCCAGCCCACCAGAGGGAACTATTGCTTGGATATTAGAGCCTACCTGTTTATATTATGTTTGCATATTCTAATATTTTGCCTGTTGTTTTGGATTTGTTTGCCGATTTATTCTAAAGTCAAGACTCTGAGCACACAAATTGTCTTTGTGTAATGATGGGTCAGCGGAGTTAGGATCCATTTGCAGCGTTTATTGCAAAAACACAGTGAAACAGACAGGGTCGGTTCACAGCAAAACAGGGTTATCAGAGATGAGACAGAGGCAGGGTCGTTAGACAGGCGTGTGGTCAGGGCAGGCGGCTGGCAGAGCAAACGATAGTCCGTAAACAAAGCAGAGGGTCAAAAGGCAGGCAGATAAGGGTCAAACAATGAGAAATACAGTCCAGGGTCAAAACACAATAATCCAATAGAGTAATCAAAGAACGCTCAGAAATGTCCGCCGGGGCAAAACAAGACTTTACAATGTGGGTGCGAAACCCAGAAGTTTATATAGGGAAGGAACAGAAAATGGTTATCCGTAGGGTCAGAGCCAGATACGGGGTTATGGGAAATGGAGTGTGAGTGGCAGGATCAATACACGAGAGATAGCGACCTCTGGTGACGATTGGGGGGAACCACAGAGGTCGGATTTGTTACAGAGCCCCCTCCCTGCGAACGGCTCCTTCCGCGAGGGCGAGGGGCCGGCCTATCTGGATGGGCCAAGTAAAATTCAATGATCAAAGTGGGGTCCAGAATGTCCTTGGCATTGACCCAAGACCTCTCCTCTACCGTACCCCTCCCAGTCCACGAGATATTGAAGATATTGACCTCTTGAACCTGATAATCCTCCTCACCGTCGATGATCAGCGGAGGGGGACTCTGAATCCGGGCCTCGTCTAGGTCGTCCACCCCTCTCAGAGCACCAGCGGCCTTAAGCAAAGAAACATGAAAAGTGGGTGAGATACGATATTGAGGGGGTAGAGCCAAACGATAGGAAACAGGAGTTATTTGTTAAATGACTTTGAATGGACCCACGTACCAAATGCACGAGTATGCGGCAGGGGAGTCTGAGTCGAAGGTCTCTGGTGGAGAGCCAAACCCATGATCCAGGGACGAACTCAGAGTTGGGACGGTGGTGGCGATCAGCTAGTTCCTTTTGCCGCCTGATTGTGTGTTGTAGATGAGTATGGGCTGTATTCCAAGT
>JAHKKF010523248.1:1724-26711 GCA_019740295.1 Labeo calbasu | reverse complement strand
GTGGGGCCTATGGTGAGAAGATGCCTATTCGTCATTGCCTTGCTTTGGAGGGAGTGTTTATGCAAATGTTTGTGCCTAAGTAACACCACCTTGCACCTCAGATCCAAACAAGCTGTTTTTGGAGCTTGATTAAATGCTTTGTTTATAATGAACGTTTTAAGCTATTACACCTCTTACATGCCAAAAGTTCAAGGCAAATTTGATTTCTCATGTCATGACCTCTTTGATTATAAAAATTGTTAATTATATCAACAAGTAATACTCAAGATTTTTTTCCTGCTGTATAAAATTTCTATTTCAGAGCAAAGAAAAAGATCACATTACCTTGTTGGTCTTTTTAAAATTCCCAACGAAAACTACAACCTAAATCCCGTTAATGCGCTTTGGGTTGAGTTTATTTTTAATCCTCCGTTTCTCCAGTCTGCTAAGGGGAATCCTGCTGATACCTTTCCGTTTTCCATCAGTCAAAAACTCTTGGACTCAAAACATTGAGATTTAAGGTTTCCATCGAAACTTTTAATACATACCCTCTCATTGTGAAATGAGATAAGACAGGCAGGATGTTGAGATCTGAAGTTTTTCTAGCTTCTGTTTACCCACTGGGATCATTTTTGTACATTTTAGTCAGAGGCTCCAGATAAAGGCCCTTTGCTGATAAGCTGCCTCTCTTTATTTGACCAGTTTGGAACTGTTTGTTGTCTAATTTATATTCCTGATGATGCTTTTTGCTGCTGCTTTGCGATTAAATTCTGTTGGCAGTGAATCCACAGATGCCAAACAAAGTCAAGCCTGCTTCTATAATCAGCATGAGTTAATAAACTAACCTCATATACTCTGTGCACTTCATTGCGCATATGCAAACATCCATATGGTACAGCTCAATCCTATAACAAACAACTAGAGCGATTACTGGCACAGGATCAAAATCTCTCCACACAAAAAATCTCTATAACACAAAAGAAACCCACAAACCAAATGACCTAATAAACAGCTATACACGGTATAATCATACCACATAGCAGCAGACATATCAATGCGTTTGTCTTTTATACTGCATTTTAGGCAGTAAAACATGCCCTTCAATGTATGTGAAAGAGTGCATCATCATGATCAGCCATTTTACTGGAAAATCTGAAAGTACTGACAACAACAAGAGCCATTCTGAAGGTGTCGGAGTGAAGCTCTTGTAAGCGCGAAGACAAGGTGAGAGCTCCATGTGATAACAGTCTTCATTAGAATATATCTATGCAACTCATATCAAGACTCCGCTGAAAGTAACTGTTCTTCTCTGATAATAATGCATAGATACCTAAAGGTTGCTGACATAGTGGAGGTGCCTGAATATGTTTTGAAGAAGGAAGAAGCTTGCAAAGTACAGCAGTGGTTGTGACATTATGACATGGCAGTGGCTTACCTCATGAATATTAATTACCTCATGCTGATGTTGCAGTGACTTCGCAATCACTTCGATCATTAATATTCATGAGCCATAGTATAACTGGTAGATACTCACCCTGCAGATACACTTGTGCTGGCCTTGCATATGTTACTCTGGCACTGAGATGTAAGATCAGAACAGCTTTAAAAGTTTTTACTAGTTTGATAGATGTTTGTGAGCACATGTATCCTGACTAAAATCTCCATGCTAGCCAACAGAAGTGCATATTTTAATATTTGCCTTATAAGTTCAATTGAGCAGGCTAAAAGTGGGTCCTGTCAGACAGCACTGAGATTGCTACATCATTTATTGACATAGCTTTGAGTGCTGTTCACCTGCAGCCAGATAGTCCGGAGTAAAAGCAACCTCTTGAGTAGCAGATAACACATTTCATTGACAATGCACTGCTAAAAGCAGAGGTTTCAGGTCAGACTCATTTGCCGGTGCAGCTTTGGCATTTACCTGCAGACTCTTCATGCCCGTCTGCACTTTATCTAATGCAATTCTTAGCTGGACTAATCTCCTCAAAAACCGCTCAAGTGTCCTTGTTCCCCCAGACTTAGTCGTGCTGATTCCTCCAGAGATGACGGTGATCTGCCTTTTTGGGAGGAAGAGGAGAAGGAAGAGGGCTGATATAACATTAAAACTTAATAGACCTAAGAGACTGCCAGACAACTGTCTTCAAAGAATTATAACTGTCATGTAACCTCATAAATGACTGAATTCAAAGTTAACAGTGCCGTACTCTAATAAGCATAAAAATGAGTACACAAATATAAAAGAAAACAATTTAATTAAATTTTAAGTTTAGATTTAAACTCACAATTGATTTTAATAAAGCTGGGTTGCCAAGTCATTTAGTGTTTCCCTCCAGACTTGGGCTCCTTTTAAACTTTTACAGCAGGTTGATTACAGTTATAGGGCCACTCAACGGACATTCCAAGTCAGAACTGCGGTGACGTGTACAAACCCAACATCACATAAAACGTACTATAAGTACGTTTTTCTGTTCCGGGGGAAAAAACGAACACTCAACGCCACTCAGTTGACATTTCGCATCGAATATGTCACAAAATGTACATGGCGGTACTAAGTTCCCACAAATACATTTTCTTCATGAGATCAGGTTGATATGCATATATTATAGGCAGTGGCTAGTTGCACTAAGTGTAAATAACGATACAGGCTAAGTGCAAATAGCAATATTTGCAAAATGTTAGTAAGTGTAAATAGCAATTAGATGCTATTTACACTAAGTGAAAATAGTATATTTTCTTGACGATACATGCTATTTACATTAAGTGCAAACACTAAAATAGCAGGATTTTCTGTTATTTATAATACTTATTGGGAATAGAGGCAATTATCTGCACCTCAGTATTGTAGTACATTATAAAACAGTATGAAATAATAATAAATTCAGTGTAAATTATAGTTTTAATTCAAATTATTAAATGGATGCTGTCTTACTGGGACAATACCCACCCTAGACCTACCCGATATTTTATTTTCAACTTTTTGATTATTTCCTTTTTTTGTATTAATAATAAATGCCTTTCCGATACAATATAAAATTTGAAAAAAGTTTGCCTAAAGGTGGATTCGAACCAGGGTCGATCATGTCAAAAAGACTACTGCATGTACGTTATCATCTACACCACTGGAGTTGATGTTGTACAATCGTCTTTTGTAGTGTTGACTAGCCCAATCACACGTTGGTGGGCGGAGTTAGTGTTAATAGCCTCTGCCAACAAGACATGCTATTTGCACTTAGTGTAAATAGACACTCCATAAATTATATTTGACTGAAATGCTTATATTAAAATATTTACTCAGCACAATTTATATTTTAACAATGGTAAAACTGTGCTAGATGATAAGACAGAGTATATATATATATATATATACATTTTTTATGAAAACCGACTTTGTTTTTATTACTACTATACAGTAATATTCAATGTGAAATTGTGTCTAATGCATAACACTGACTGCAAAACATGTATTTTTTGATATGTGAGTGGCATATTTTGAGTAGTTGCTCTTGGTGGGTACGTGAACGCTACAAGGCCGCTGACGCCCTGGAGCTCACATCTCCTAAAACACTGAAGCAAATTTTCAAATAGACATTATCTTTATATACAAATCACATAGTTGAAGTCTAAACAAGTACATTATCCCCAAAAAACTTTTAAAATACATTCCATGACACAAAAACAGTATTATTTCTAAAATTACAGTGGATTTGGTTGTCCGCCATGACACTCGCTGTGAGAAATACCACAAGCGGAGTGACACAGACGGTGAAGCGGTTGGAGTTCTGATATCACTAGAATATCACACTCCTCTCATCAAAAATATAACAAATATTGGGGAATTCATGAAAAAAAAATCATTATGCACCACAATAAACTATTTATCACTATTAGTGTTACTTTTTTACAGATAGTTTTCAGAATAATAATAAATGTACGTATGTACACACAGTGTGCTGAACTTCAAGCTCTTTTTCTTGTTTTAAAGTTTTTCACTTTTTATTCCTATATCTTGTGAAGTTTCTGGCTCCAGATATTATTTATTCTACTCAGTGCAGAGTTTGTACTGTATGTCAGAAAAATAAAAGACAAAAACAAAAATGAACACTTCTGCCACCAGGTTGAGCAGCAAAGACAAGATGACCACAAAGCTTTGCATGCTATAGAAAGTTTGACATATAGGTTGTAGCTTAATAACATCTCCAGATGAATCATCACCATTAAAAACATGTAAAACATAACTATAATATAATCAAGTCATTTATGCCTCATCTGCTCCCTGAGGTTCTTATTGCCTTCCTCATTCCTACATTGGTCTTGTGGAAATGTCATCAAAAAGGGCCTGAGGCAGAAAGTCATGCCTAATTACTTCGCACAACACACATACAGCTGAGATAATAGCGATGTCACAATTTTGACAGCTCAAGTACACCCTATGTGGGACGGTACACTTGGAAGAAGACGACATGCAGTTTCAGGTTAGCATATTTGTGCCTTTCCCCAAAGCCATGCATTAGGATTCAGCTGACAGGCGCTTTTGCATGATGCGTTTGAAATGCTATGCATGTGTGATAAAGGCCATGTTCATAACCTTGTATTTTCAACATATTCTGTTGCCATGGTGAGTCTATCGATTGGAGCAGAGCTTTGTTGCTGAATGCTGAGAGGTGTCATTTAAGCCAATAATGTGAAGGACTGTCAGTCTGCAATAACAAAGAGATAGGGGGGCTTATTGCTGTTTTGCTGTCTTCTGAATGTCTATATCCAATTGAAAGGCTAAGCTTCAGCTCTGGCGTAGGTGCTTTTCCATCTGTGAGAAAGCTGAAAGGATTCTCAACCTTATTGGCTGTTATCAAGCACATCCTATCATTTACTGATACACAGTGTTTTTCTGTACCATAGAGCTGTTCATACACAAAACCTATTAGAAACATATTAGGACACATACTATGGTTCATGAATATGGCTCTGATCCAGAGCATCCCAAACATGAATGGGTGACATGTCCGGTGAGTATGCTGGCCATGCAAGAACTGTGAGCTTCAGCTTCCATGAATTATGTACAGATCCTTGCAACATGGGGCCGTGCATTATCATGCTGCAACATGAGGTGATGGTCGTCGATGAATGGCACAACAATGGGCCTCAGGATCTCGTGACGGTATCTCTGTGCATTCAAAATGCCATCAATAAAATACACCTGTGTTCGTTGTCCATAACATACACCTGCCCATACCATAACTCCACCGCCACTATGGGCCACTCGATTCACAACGTCGACATCAGCAAACCGCTCACCCACACGACGCCATACACGCTGTCTGCCATCTGCCCTGTACAGTGAAAACCGGGATTCATCCACGAAGAGAACACCTCTCCAAAGTGAAAGATGCTATCGAATGTGAGCATTTGCACACTCAAGTCGGTTACAACAAGGAACTGCAGTCAGGTCAAGACCCCGATGAGGACGACGAGCAGGCAGATGAGCTTCCCTGAGACGGTTTCAGACAGTTGCAGAAATTCTTTGGTTATGCAAAACAATTGTTGCAGCAGCTGTCCGGGTGGCTGGTCTCAGATGATCTTGGATGAGAAGATGTTGGATGTGGAGGTCCTGGGCTGGTGTGGTTACACGTGGTCTGCAGTTGTGAGGCTGGTCGGATGTACTGCCAAATTCTCTGAAACGCCTTTGGAGATGGCTTATGGTAGAGAAATGATCATTCAATTCACGGGCAACAGCTCTGGTGGACATTCCTGCAGTCAGCATGCCAACTGCATGCTCCCTCAAAACTTGCAACATCTGTGGCATTGTGCTACGTGTGATAAAACTGCACATTTTAGAGTGGCCTTTTATTGTGGCCAGCCTAAGGCACACCTGTGCAATAATCATGCTGTCTAATCAGCATCTTGATATGCCACACCTGTGAGGTGGATGGATTATCTCAGCAAATGAGAAGTGCTCACTAACACAGATTTAGACAGATTTGTGAACAATATTTGAGAGAAATAGGCCTTTTGTGTGCATAGATAAGGTCTTAGATTTTTGAGTTCAGCTCATGAAAAATGGGGGTAAAAACAAAAGTGTTGGGTTTATAATTTTGGTCAGTGTATGTTGATATTTTATAAGAAAATGTAAAATATTTTAAAGATGTGTTACAAAAATACAAACATACAGGTATTTGGTCTATATGTCTTTTTAATAAAGTTGCATACATAAAATATATAATGTTGACATATACAGAATAGTTGCTACATATAATACCACAAAAAAATCATCAGACATTATTAACATGGACATATACAAATTTTATTATGGGGATGTACAGATGTGAAAATTATATATTGCTTTATAGGTAACATATATGACAATATCTCTTAATATAAAGCAATATATGTCATATATTTCATCTCTGAATGAGAGCTATAGTCATAGAAGCACGTAAAATGTTTTAACTGACCTCACATGCTTTAATAGAAAAATATCTCTCCGCATTGTTTATTAATAAAAATCTAATCAATTACAGAACTACAATGAAGCAGGCCGAACAAGAACAGAAAATCCTGTACTAGCCGCACAAGGCTAGAAGATATGGATGATTTTTCACAGTTCTGACAATTTGTTTTGAGCTCAAATGAATCTCAGGGGAAAATAATTGTTACAAAATGTAACAAGATTATTTGGAAGCCAGCGTTGAATGTTCTTCTAAATATCATCTAGACCATTAGAGATGTCTTAGTTCTTCCCCCACAGACCAAAGAAATGGCATCCGCTTCAGCGAATAATGCTGCGGCCTGAACCCTGCAGAGCTGTGGGGAGGAACTTCTCTAATTCATTCAACTCCATTAGAGGCTCATCTCATTTATCCTGGTGACTGGTCCTGCTACGGCGGAGCACAAAGCCATCTTTCCATTTATTTTCATTAAAGTGCATTGAAGGATGAGATGCATGTTCATAGAAGGTAAATGTGTTTACAAAATGAGAAATTTACGCATTTCAATTCCACAAGTGCAGCTTTAGAACTATAAAATACAGAAGTTTGGGGATTGCGTGCGTGAAACTAAAAAATATTCATAAAAAATATCACATGCTCTGAATTGAATTAAACTTTATGCATTTATAATCATTTAGCTGGTTTTACTGTGCCACTATGCAACCAGGCATAGCTAATTAGAACATAAATCCATGAACTAGGCCAGCACAGATCTCATTATGAACAAACGTTTCATTGCTTGTCTTTATTTATTCCATCGTTTCAAGTGCTGATTACATTAATGTCATCTACAGTATGGCTGATTTCGATTTATTCCCAGTGATGTTTTATAATAAAGAAAATATACAACTCTAAAGTCAGAGGTGAACACAACCATAACAATATTTTTGAGTAATAGGGCCATCACATCAACCTGCTTATGAAGCCTTGGTTATGTCAAGGATTATGAAAGTGTTTAGCACAGATGGCAAAGATAAACCCAGAGGAATCCATTTCCTCATATTCACTCATATTTATTTTCGTGCAACTTATGGCGCTTGCCCAAATAAACCAGACTGGAGAATGTTCAAAGACAAAGTTAAGAGAAATAATGTTTAATCTATTAGCCCAATGTTTTCATAAAGATTTACTATTTAAAAAAAAAAACCTAGTGAATATTACGTGCAGTCAAAGGCAATAGAGAATTAAACAATTTAAGACTTAATGGAAATTTAATATCTTTTAACTTTAATGTTCCTCTGGTAGACTTCTTAATTTGAAGCATTCGTTTAATTTTGTAAAAAAAAAAAAAAACAAGTTAAAGAAGAAGAGAAAGGTTCAGACCAGCTTTTTTTTCTTCGACTGAGTGTGAGGACAGTTGAATATGGAAGCCCATTTCTGCCACTGAATAAAAAATAAAAAAGGTTATTGTGACTTTTTATCTCACAGTTCTGACTTTTTTTTCTCATAATTGCATGATACAAATGAGCAATTATAACTTGTTTCTATCTGAATACTTGCAATTTTGAGTTATAAAGTCAGACTTACGAATTGCATGACATAAACTTGCAATTGTGGGTAATAAAGTCAGATTTGTGAGATAAAAAAAAACTTACAATTCAGACTTTTTTCTCCCAAATGTAAGTTTGGATTTCGCAATTTCAACTCAATCTATTGGCAATTTGTACATATTTTACGAAGTGGCTAATTTGTGCGAATTCTAATTTGTGAGTTCATATCTCGCAATTCTTACTTTTTTCAAGTTGTGAGTTATGAAATCCAGTTTTGAGGGGGGAAAAGACTGATATGTTTTTGGAATTGAATTAACTCACAATTAGTGTTATAGTCACAATTGTGAGGTTATATCATGCAATTCTGAGAAAAAAGTCAGATTTGCGAGTTTATATCTCACCATTCTGACTTTATAACTTCCACTTGTGAGTTTTTATCATGCAGTTCTGACTTCATTTCTCAGAATTGTGAGTTTATATCTCAGTTCTGAGAAAAAAGTCAGAACTGAAATGGGCTGAAATGGGCTTCCATAGGTGAGTCATTATTAAAAGCAAAAATGTATTATTTTTTCTGTATACCTCACATTCATTTTTTTTTGTTCAGATTTATACACTTTTATAGCGTACTCAAT
The DNA here is from genome assembly GCA_019740295.1 of Labeo calbasu. Lineage (NCBI taxonomy): Eukaryota > Metazoa > Chordata > Actinopteri > Cypriniformes > Cyprinidae > Labeo > Labeo calbasu. The sequence goes on along the minus strand of JAHKKF010523248.1, from coordinate 18,128 downwards.
TTAATAATATGAAAAAAGTTAAATAGAAAAAGAACAATAGTGTTTACTCTGAAAAGTTTTGGGCCTAATTATACCTTAGGTGCAAGTTTGGGATCCCCAGTCTAAAACAACATTTTTGTTTTTGTTGCATTTCGAAATGTAATCTAAATAACATAAAACTTGCATTCATTTCAGATAGCACAAAAGTTCTCAGAGCTGCTTGGCTCATTTTGATGGACAGTTGGTCATTTATACTTCACAAGGCAATTTGCTGTGAAAATAACTTGAGGCAATGTCAACTGAACCCCGACAGAAATTTAATCTGTGCTGTCATTGTTCTCTAATAAATCAATGAAAGTGAAAAACTTGTATAAATGCACTAAAGACTCATTAAACATTTGGAGGCATTTTATGCAGAAAGACTTTTTCTTTTCATCTTATTCCAAACCTCCCATAATTAAAGAATACTTTCTCTGTGAACCAATTAAGACATTGGCTTGTAAATATGTTCCTGTCAGTATAGATATGAGAGATGCTGAGGGTTGAACACTGGGGTTGTTTATTATCCGTAAACAAGAAGCAATTATTCTGCTTCTGCTGTGAAGAAGTGACTTGGCCTTATGTTGGCCTGTGTCACAAGACATCGAACACAACGTAAATTCATTTCTGTGTGTCAGCACACAGAAAACCAGATGTAGCCGCAGACTTGGACAATCCTTAGTGATTAGCATGAAAAAAAGCAATTATTTGTGGATTAGAATGCTCCATTTTACAGTACTGAAATTAATTAGCGACTGCACACCTCTGTTCATCTGTGTGTGCACAAACAGCTGTGAGCTCATACTGGTAATGAGAATCTGAACTATAAAAGACACACACGTAACCCCCCCATCTCTGTTTCTCTCCGTCTGTCTGTTATTTCTGTTCCCCATCACTGTCAACAATAAGGCCATCGTCACCCTCACAATCACTGTCAATGTCATCGCCAATGTCAGTTGCACTCATCATTGCATGCCTGTTTATTTTTAGCACACTTTGTTTGCTCGTTTAAAAAAAAAAAAAGTGTTTACTAACAGGGCCATATTGCCAGACTGTTTCAGTATTTTCATGCTTAAACAACCACATACAGCCTCTTTGTCCACAATCTACCGGCAGTAGCAAGGACAGCTGCCTGACTGCCTCACTTCAATATTTCATTGTTTACTCGGGTTTCTGACAATCATGGTAAAATCAAACAAACCAAAAATATAATTAATATAGACTATATAATATATAATTAAACAGCATAGTAGACACAATATATAACAAAAACCTGGCTTTAAAAATGATTATTGTAATATATTTTAGAATAAAACACTCACTCTTTCTATTTTAAAATTTCATTATTAATTCAATGCATTACTTGCAAATTCTTTGTAATATTATTATCAAACAATTTAATTTACTAGCATTTTGGTTTTACACTTTTTTTTTCCCAGTATCTAGCATCTAGTGTAAATCTGTGTAATAACTAATTGGTTATCAGACAATATTTAGGGGTTCAAGCTTGTAATAATTGTTAGAATGGTCATAGAAAAACTGATCGTGCAGACCAAACCATCAGTCATGGTGTGATGGTAGCACTCACACCGCCTATAACGTGACCAAGGCTCGCCCCAGTCGGCCTGATGGGGGCGCTAAAGTGAAAAAAAGTATGAAACCGCTCATAACTCCTAAATCATCAGTCATTAGTGAGCCTAATTTTCGGGTCACACAATTTTTGTTAGCGAAATGTTCGGGTATTTTGCATTTTTTGAAAAACCTACTTTTGCAAACTAGTCCTAGGTTTTTCGCCCGATCAGAACCAAATCAGTGCAGAAAGAATATCTGAAGAATGAATATCAATAACTATCAAAAAGTTAAACTTTCGACTCACCGTTGCAAAAGGACACCAAAACATTCGAAAGGGCAGGGCTCGAAATGAACTTTTTTACTTGGTAGCACTGGTGCTCCCAACTTCAAAAAGTTAGGAGCACCAAAAAAAATTTAGGAGCACCAAATGAATATTAAGGAGCACCACAACTGCCAATTGAGCAGAACAGCCAGCACTCAGCCCGGCATTTCTTTTTAGTAATGCACCGATCTTGATTCTTCATGGCCGATTCTGATTGCCGATGTTTTTACAGGCAAATGGGCTGATTCTGAAAGCTGATAGCCTACAGCCTAGATATGTTATGTAGCCTAATTTGCGCACATTGGGGAGTCGCTCTCTAAACTTGGGGTATTAAAATTGCATTTGAAGGCGCGTGCGCGTTTTACTTTCGGTTTCGTTTTAACGGTGGCGCGAAACTCTCGGCGGTGTTGAGCGTGTATTCTACAATACAAGACATTAATGTAACAAAACAATTTGAAAGTGGGGTGACACAATCGGGATTTTGAAAAGTGTGTCCCTAGTGGAAATAACGCCCCTGTTATCATTTGATGTAAATGTATGCCGCGTTGTACCGTATATTGAGACGGTGGCGCCAGAATTGCGTCTGACAGAATGTGCGCTGTAGCACGAAATATAGTATATTTCTTCAAAAGCAGATTGTGGAGACATTTTAATTGTCCACAATCAAAAATCGTCATATCACACACACCTAATTTCAATGTAGTTTGTGCAAATCCGGAACAGAGGTTGGCACTCGCACAGATGCTTCCAAATATATTTTGAGGTCGCGCAGATTAAATTTTGGGAGCATATGCGACCAAAACGGTCGCAATTTCGAGCCCTGAAGGGGCAGGGCCACTTTTAGTAAAATGCCTATAACTCCTGAAAGGAATGAGTCTCTGCCAAACTCAAAACACTTGTGTAAGAGCTCAATCTGAGGTCACAGGAAAAAAAATCTTGGCGCTATTAGAGGGAAAAAACATAAAAATGGCTATAACTGCACAACCATGTATGGTCTTGGTCCGAAGTGCCACAAGCATCTGTAAGGACGTTTGCATATTTTAAAAAACAAGGCTGCCATTGGTCGACAAATTTTGAGCACCTGTTAGACAAGGTTAACGGAGGCCGATCAGAACGAAACTTGGTGGGCCTGTTGGACTCACGGCTCCAAGGGTCTGAGAGAAATTTGAAATAAATCAGCCACTGAGGGGTGATATTGCATTTTTCAAGGGCGTAAAAAAATGTACGTCGCACGGTTTTTCACACATACGCTCAATATTCGTATCATGCGATAAAACTCATAATTCTGGACAACTTTGCCTCTAGAACCACTGCTGTCAATTAAATCGTTTGTTAGATGATTGAGATGATGTCAAAAACTTGCAAATCTAGTCCTAGGTTTTTTGCTCAACCTGGAAAAAACACAGCAGTACAATTCTCTGGACAATTTTTAAGTCAATAAGAATTAGATCAATAAGAAAATGTTGAAATTTTCCCTTTGGGAGGCTATAACGGAGTCGATTAGAAAAGGGGCCTGTCCAGATTTAACCAAAATCCTATAAAGCCTGAAGGAAAACTTAAAACTTCACAAAACCTGCGGAGCACATGTGACAGGTGATTCTAAACAAGCATGCAAAGTTAGGATGCTATAACTCAAAACTGTTAAAAAAACATAATATTTCTATCGGAAATTACGTGGATTTTTTCTTTTTTTTTTTTTTTAATCATTGATTTAGTTGGTTAAAAACTTACTAAATAATGTATTTTTCATATGTGCTTAAATGCCTTAAAGTGCTTGAACCCCAGTAATTGCTGCTTGCAGCTATATTTTTAAATTAAATATATATTAGCTGAATATTTAATAATTTTAGATTACCTTTGCTGTCATCTAACACTTACTTTAAGTTAAAATCTTTAAGATATTAATGGCAGCACTTTACAAGTGTCATTTGTTAACATTAGTTAATGTATTAAATAACATGAACAAACAATGAACAATACATTTATTACAAATTTTACTGATCTTTGTTAATGTTAGTTAATAAAAATATAGTTCATTGTTAGTGTTACTTTACAGTGCATTAACTAATGTTAACAAACACAACTTTTTGATTGTAATAATGCATTAGTAAATGTTGAAAATAATATTAACTAAGAAATAATAAATGCTGTAGAAGTATTGTTTATTCATAGTATGTTAACTAAAGTAGTTAACTAATGTCAACTAATAAAACCTTATTGTGAATATTAATAACACCGTTAAAGTAATTACTTTAATCATTTTTCACTTTATTGTCAGTATAATTGATTTCCATTTTTCCATACTGTACATTATTATAATGCCTAAATTCACTTATAGCACTTACTGATTAATTTTAGGGTTATTTTGTGTGCCTTTTATTTTTACTTTAGTAGAATTTTAAAATCAGTTATGACATGAAAATAATTACTGACTTCAGTATCATCCAGAATTTTATCCGATGTGTTTGCGTAGTTAAAATGAGTATGGTAAGATATTACCAGTCCAAATTTATGAAGACAGTTCTGCAATTACCTGCCATTAATTTCATCCAATAATTAACATCAGCTGGCACCGAACATTAATATTTACATGTTGTTACAGAGCTGTACCAGCCAGCTAGCAATAAAATTTGCAAATAAACCGGCATGGCCATTCACCCTATGAATATTTAATGATTATTTATATAGCATATGGTCATTACTCATTTCCTCGTCTTAAACAACTTGAGACTCGTCTCAACTCTTTTTCATCTTGACGTGAATCTTGACTCAGGAGACGGGACAGGATGGAACAAGAAACAGCAGGAACTCCAGAGAATAATGACAATCATTAATAGCGAGTTGGAGAAGACTGATGGCAATGTTTTGAAATGCGACGCAGTTGAAAGTCACTCAGAGCTGTCTGCGTGCGGCTCTTTCCGAAGGTTTGTGTCAACTCTGAGGGCGTTTCGAAAGACGTATACCTTCAGCTCAAAACCATTAGCACTTCCTGTTGTTTGTCTGTATCCGACCCGTATTAAGATTTTATACTTTTGCATGCTACATAATGAATTATTTACTATATTCTCTCCATCATGTTTTACGGTAGACAGATCGGTAGAACTTCTGCGAGAATCCCATTTTACTATATATTTTTCAGAATGCAGGCAGGTCCCTTTTCAGATAAACAAGCAGTGCAAACGGCAACTGTGGGGTTTTTATCATCGCACCGAAATGAGACAGTCTACTAGTCATTAGCAAAGTAATTTCCTACGAAACTGCGAAAATGTATCCTAGACTGTGATAGCGTAATAGCATGACTAAAACGCTTCCTGGCTCTTATGTGCACACAAATGAAAAACAATATTATAGCTTATGTGTCTCTGCTCTCATCTATCTCTTTCTCTCACTCCATTCATAATTCATAAAGAAGCTTATTAGCATAATAAACAGGCTTTGCCATGCACATAACACACATACAGTACAGTACAAACACACATGTATCAGTCTCTCTGCCTGTTTGTATTCCCTACAGACTCTTAAGAAATAAGAGCACTGGGATGGTGTGTGTCGAGGACTCTGGGATCAGATACCTGTGAATCAGAGGGCAGGAGTGTGCTGGTAGTGAGGGGGTGGGTCGACAGAAGCTGTCAGCAACCGGATGATACATCATTACAGAAATCTGTAAAATGTACATCAGGTATGACTGGGTGTGTGGTGCAAGGGTACCTGCATGATCCGCTCTGACAGAGTCGGCAAGGTGTATGATCCTGCTCCAGGCTAACGACAGCACAAATAAAGCACAGCTCATGTTTTGGTGAAATGTGATTTACAGCTAATACTGCAGGGTATTTATACTTTAATGAAAGGGTTTTCAAACTTTTTGATGCCAAGGTCAACCAAATATGATCCCATTGCTGATGAAACAGCACAAAACGCTTTCTAATAGTAATAGTAGTAGAAGTCTAATAGTTTTTTTTTAATGTAGGCAAAGTAGGACCTAAATCAGTGCAAGTTACCTGATGAATGCAACATAATGTGAGCTCATTATAAACTGTACCTTTATCCACATTCTTGCAACTCCAAAAACGTACTTCTACATATAATTCACAAATAGTTTCCATCTGAAATGAACACGAGTTGCGGTAAAACACTAATAATTTGTATTATTTTTCACACAAATTATGATTACAGTGGCTATTTATTGATTAGTACAGCTTTTACACTGTTCTACAACACTATGTTATGACATTTACCATAGTGCATGATATGTAAACTAATACATTTTGATGTTTGTATTACAACCATCTTAATTTGTATGGCGTTTCTGATGTAGTAAACTTGCTCAGTTGCTCACCTGGTACAGTATTGCACTTGTAATTTATTTAAAACACATTCAAGTATACTTCAAAGCCATTAACATATTTATTGACATATGCTAGTAGTCAGAAGGTTTTGGACAATAAGATCTTGTAATGTTTTTTAAAGAAGTCTCTTCTGCTCACCAAGCCTGCATTTATTTGATCCAAAGTACAGCAAAAACTATTAAAACTTACTATTTAAAATAACTGCTTTATATTTAAATGTATTTTAAATTTGTATTTATTCCTGTGATTTTACTCAATTTTTAGCATCATTACTCCAGTCACCTGATCCTTCAGAAATCATTCTTATATTCTGATTTGCCGCTCATAAAACATTTGTTAGTATTATCATGTTGAAAACAGCTAAGTAGAATTTTTTCCGGTTTCTTTGATGAATAGAAAGTTCAGAAGAACAGCATTTGTCTGAAATAGAACTCTTTTGTAAATAAATAAATAAATAAATTCTTTATCATCACTTTTGATCAATTTAAAGCATCCTTGCATCCATTTCAGAAAAAATGCTGATCTTTGGATCTTTCTATTCATCAAACAATCCTGAAAAAATGTACTCAATTGTTTTAAATATTAGTAATAATAATCTTTTCTTGAACAGCAAATCAGCATATTAGAATGATTTCTGAAGGATCATATGACACTGAAGACTGAAGTAATGATGCTGAACATTTAGCTTTGATCACAGGAATAAATTACAATTAGAAATATATTCAAATAGAAAACAGTTACTGTTTTAAATACTAAAAATATTTCAAAATTGTACTGTTTTTGCTGTACTTTAGATCAAATAAATGCAAGCTTTGTGAGCAGAGGAGACTTAAAAAACCTTAAATGTCTTACTGCTCAAAAACTTTTGACTGGTAGTGTATCACTTAAGATTTATTGATATAAAATTATAATTAAACTTTATTTGGAGTATTTCTTTACTGCACAATGCACATTTTTTAATATTATGCATAAAATGTTTTAATTTAACTTTTAATAAGGATTGTATGATCTCTGTATAATATCAGTCTTTAAATACAAAGCATTTAAAGTGTACCTGAAGCATACTTGCAATAGTTCCACTTCACAATCAAATATACTTCAGTAGTTGGACCTCATCACTATTTCTGCACAATTAAAGTGCATTAAGCACAAAATTAGTTGTCCCAATTTAGCAGACTTTAAGTACACCCATTTAGCATACAAAAAGTACAATTTCAGGGGATTTTTAAGCAGCACATAAATATGTAAATACATTTGTTTTTTTTTTTTAGGCTAGGGTCACTGGACATTTCACTTTAAAAGTACAACAAAAGCATCAAAAGGCAGCATAATATTTTGCAGAAATGTCATCATAGACACATTTTATCAATGTTATTAAATGAGTCTGGGTTATATATCTTATCTGAGGTTTTTATTGATGTGCCAAATCCTGTGATGTTAAGTCCAAATGCTTTAAGACCACTATGAAAATACCTGTCAACATATTTTATCAACTAATTGCTGTTCGCTGGTGCCGAAATGTTTATGTTTACATGTTGTTAAAGAGACGTGCTTGCTAGCAAGGGAAAAATATTCACAAATAAACCATGACAGCCATTCACTAAATGAAAGTTATTTATATAGCATATGGTCATTACTCATTTGCCCATCTTAAACAACATGAGGCTTGGCTCAAATCTTTTTCATCTTTACGTGAAAGTTGACTCAGAAACTCCAGAGAGCTCTGTAAATGACACTCATTAACTGTGGGCTGGAGAAGACTGATGGTGATGCATCAAAGCACTGAAATGCAACACAGATGAAAGTCACTCAGAAATGTCTATGTGCCATTTTAAAAGGACATTTACTCTCATGCAAGGGTTTTCAAACTTTTTTTTTAAAGCCAAGGACTCCTAAATATGACGTGTGAGGAACCCAATTCTTAAAATAAAAGAGATAAAATGAAAGAGTTGGGATTATATTATAAAGAAAACATGGTGTTTAAAAAATATATAGGTTTTATATTGTCATTGCATTAAGGCAATCATTTACACAGGCTACTAAAATATTTGTACACATTATATTTTTAACTGGAATCACTTTTTAATTCACAGTGTATTAATGTTAAAGTATTGTTAGATATATAAGATACTACAGCACTTCTAACAAAATTTTTTTCAGGCTATTTTTTCCACACAGACTTCCCAGCGCCCCCTTGTGGTTCCCTGGGATGCCATTTTGACTATGGTTTGCACAGGGTTCATATTGGCAGCAATGATACATTGTATTGCATTATGATAAACAAAAAAACAACAACATAGCAATGCAGTATTTACATACATTGATATCTGACTGCATTGGCACAGCTCAACCATATTTTAACTCCAATAGTAGCTAAAAATGCATATAGTGTCAAGTCTGGGTTTGGATTTTTTAATCTAAACTCATAAAGAGAAGACAATTCATTAGCATTCATTCAATCATCAAATCGCCTCAGAGAATGGACAGCCTACCACATTGGGTCTTTTTTATCAGACATGCTTCTTATCAGTAATAACTGTAAGCAATTTAGCACTAGCAGTGCAACCGAACGTGACAGGTAGTTTGAATGAGATTAGTGGAGAAAAGGAAGTATTTTTTGGCAGCATTTCTCTCTGCAACCTGCTGCTTCTGCAGGACAGAGTCGATAACGGCTGCACAGCCCATCACAATGTAGCACCAGTTATCCACCATTTGTGAGAGCTGAATATATAAGAGAATTCACCTTTAAAAAAAAAAAAAAATCAATTTAGTCTTCTTTCAGCTAAATTGACTAAATTGAGTTGCAACATCATGTCAACCATGACCGATTCCATTAATGCAAGTCATTCTCTTTTCAGTTTTACAGTCTAGTTTTTTAAAAACACAAACAACACTAACAAGTAACGTAAGCTATTCTATTAATTCAGCTCACATATAATTTTGGTCTGTACTTAATCAGTTCGTTATATTGTAAATGTCTATTGTTGATCCTTGTTGTATTGATATTGTGCTTTTTCTCTCCTTCTCAATTCTATACAATAGGAACTGCAAAATTAGTTCATTAAAATGCAAAATTGTTTTTCCTCAAGGTGAATGCACTGAAACAGCTGGAGTATATAAAGTGCACAATGTAGTGTACTGAGCCAATAGCCAAGATAATCACCTTATTTCTGCTGATTTTAAGAGAATGGATGGCCTGTTTTAAATGTTGTTTGTCTGAGAATGACATCTTTTCAGAGATTCAGAGAACAGTCTGCTCGGCTATATCTGGAAAGTGACTCATCTGCAGTACTTTCAATCACTCTCACCTCAAATCCTGAAGGCAACAGATCAATTTACACCTTTCAAGGCAAAGCACAAAGTACTCAGAGTAATAAGAAGTCCCAGAAGTCCAATGTATAGTAGGATTAAAACTATTGCAGGCATTGCACAGTCCTGGATATATTTGAAAGCTATGGTGAACGCAATATTTCCGCTATTTTAATCGCTAAAACCGTAGCTTATATAGTCGGTTTTCTCTGATGTTTTTCTCTCGGGCTCATTCTCTGAATATTTGTCGTATGATTTCACAGGAGCAACAGTCATTCTGCGTGTCATTGAGCGCATCAAACTGTGTGAAATCAGATAATGTCCTTCCCTGCTCTGCTGACACGGAGCCCAGTGCCTGCTGGGACACAGCAAGGTCAATTAGCCATGCTGATTCTTCAACAGCCGGCACAAACACAGACCATTATCAGTAATGGAGTTTCTCACCAGAGTCTGTTTGCATTGCACTGACCAGCAGGGTAACGGGTTGCGTGTTGGTTTTGTTTGCTGCGTCCCTCGCTCTTTCTTCCATTCATTCTTTCTCTGTATGGAGAGAAAATGTACGGAGATTTAGTTGATCAAATCAGTACGGCCTGTGATACTAAGGAAAGGTTTCTTTTAAGCCAAAGCCATCTAACGCTTAGCCGTTTTTCCCTGAGGAGCTAAACCATGGGTCAATAAAGGCAGCAAAATAAACCACAAGTGTTGCTTTCTCTCATGGCTGATGATTAGAAAACAGCTCACAGTGCTGATAACGGTTCATTTAGACCAGAGAGACAAAAAGAGACCGTAAGAGCTACATTATAGCATGAAGTGCTGCCTTTGGTTTCTATGTCTGTGATAGATAAATGACTTTTATTATTGAAGATTAGCAAGATAACAGTTTTAATTATAGATGAAGTAAATATACAAAATGGCATATTTTCTGATAAGTTAGTCCACTGTGCATAGATAAAGATATATGAGAAATAAACTTGCAGTTTACAGAGCAGGTCATTAGTTTTTTTTTTTTTAAGTGTCCTAATATTGTGCTGAAGTACCTACAGCAGGTTTAAATGCATCTAAGGTCAGAAAACTTTGCAGATTATACATTTATACATAGAGTCCTTTGTCAATGATTTTGAAACGATTTGTTTGAATCACCTTTGAGCGTAATGTCTGTTAACCCCTCCCTTCCATAAGCCTACTCTGTTCTGATTGGTCAGCTGTCCAAGCCTGTTGTGATTGGCACAGAGAGAAGTATTTGAGCAAGTAAGCAAGTGCTACGCTGTCTGTGTTGCCAAGTCAGTGGTTGTTTTTGTGTAAACAGGTTGAAGCGACCCCAATAACGTCATACTTAGCCCCTGGAATGCGAATTTACCAGAGGAACCCCGACAAAAAGCGTGTATTTTACATCTCAGAATGCGATTGGGCTAGTTTTGAGTAGCAATTGGACAGGTTTTGTTGTGAAAACCTGGCAACCCTGATGCATCTTTACATAAAACAATAATATAGTGCTCCAATCCGTTCTTAAAATAATGACATAAAAACATTTTGTTTGACACTTCGAATCATGCCCACAGCTAAACTGTAGCTGCTAAACTGTTACATTCTTCATTATTGAACAAAGTAATTCAAACAACGACTATATTAATCGACTCATTCTTATGAAATAGTGGGTTCACAGTGAATTATCAAAACTATTTCAGTAAGACAGTATCATGGTTTACCTGGAAACCTAAAGCTGCACAGGTAAACATCACATTTTAGCACAAAACAAAAACATATTTTGAGCACTCACTTGAAAATGTACACCTAATGTATGAATCGTACTTACAGGTTGTGGTTCGGAGACGCTTGTCGGTCCAAATAAAGAAGATTAGAAGCCAGAAGATAAAAGACAAGATTAGAGAAGCAGTCTTTTGTAAATTGACAAGCACACCACAAAAGTTTGAATTGTATTGCTGTGGTATTGTGGAACAATTGAGTTTTAACCACTGATTCTTCACATCATTATCTTTTGAAAATGAACACTAAAACTTTCTTTCACAGCTCAGAATAGTGTCTTTCTTTTGAGAGACAATATCTTTATGTATAATGCACTTTTTTGATTAACAACTGTGCAGACTGTTTACATTGAAGGATAGCTACATTACAAACCCATATGACCTGCTCTTTAAATTCTAGAAGCAAAGCTTGTGAAATTCACAGTGTTTTTGTGTTGATGCAAATATTTTGACCTTTCTGCTTTTTATTCATAAGCCTGAGTTGTTTGTCAAGCCAAGAAATACGTGTGTTAACCTATGAAAACAATCATCAACATCTCACTGCGATGAGAAACCCTCCTTTACAACTGCATATGAATTAGTCTAGAACAACAGGACTCTGAGAGTGAATCATAATAAATCTTACACTTTAAAATGTGATCCTCAATGTTGATTGAAAATGTAAAGTATATTTACACACAGCTCTATATATTTCAAGCTGGATATACTGTATTATTACACTGCTCTCTGGAATACTTGACTGTCTTTGTCAGGACAGTAGTTTTGTACATTGCAATGGATTAGACAGTAAGATATTAAGCATGCACGATTTTAAAACACTTTCATCTTAAATCAATAAGCTAAAAGCTGCTTCCTAGCAACAGTTTTTTTTTTTTTTTTCATGGAAGCTTTGCATTTAGTGAGCCAATAAAAAAATTCAACTCAAATCAATATTTTGTGTCCAATTATTCACTTACGTGAGAAGCAGACATGTAATTAGCAGGATTATGTACATCCAGCTGGTTGTTATTGCAAAATAACCCCCTACAGGGTGATACAAGTTGGGGTTTATATAGTCTCAGCCTCAGACATCACACCCATGAACATCTGATGCATATGACACACAAAATTGGAAACACTCCAGGAGTTTAAAAGTCGTCATCGGATTGGTTGAACTCTGCACTATTTCTGGAATATGTTTGTGTCCTGTTCTTTAATGTTCCGCCTGGAAACAAGGATGCTGCGATGCCAAACCCCCTCATGGAAGAATAAAGCTCTGTGTTTACAAGAATGATAATGAGCGCTTATCAGGACCAACTAAACGCTGGATTTTCAATATGTGAAATACGTAGTTTGCGGAATAGACTCTTTAAAATACTTCCAAGGGTTTTAGACACATTGTGGGGACATTTCAACGCCCCTAAACTTGACGGGGCACAAAACGAAATGTAATTGGTTGCTTTAACTGTCAGTCATATGGCCTTTTGGACAGTCCTAACCGGATGTAATGTACTTTATTCCTTACTTAGTAAAACAGCATTTATTTGCATACTTGCGAAAAGTGATATACACTATATAGCAAATCTCAACTGCTTTAAATTGTTTATATCATCGCAAAATATTATCGGCTAGCTCTTATCTGCTAAATAATATTATAAAAATTAACATCATAATTTTGCAACTGTATGGTTGCCTTATGATTATTTCCCACAACAAAGTATGCATTCTCTTTAACCAACTGCTTATAAAATAATGGTCTTTCAGAATCTGCAAAATGTTAATTATTTTACCAAAATAAGGGATCATACAAAATGCATGTTATTGTTTATTTAGTACTGACCTGAATAAGATATTTCACATAAAATTTGTTTACATATAGTCCACAAGAGAAAACAATAGTTGAATTTATAAAAATGAACCTGTTCAAAAGTTTACATCCCCTTGATTCATAATACCGTGTTGTTACCTGAATGACCCACAGTTAATAGTGCAACTATTACAGAAGGTTCAAATGCTTACTAGCTGGGGGGTGAAAACTTCCTACCTCTTGAATTTGAAGATCAGGGTAAATTTAACTTATTTTGTCTTCTGGGAAACATGTAAGTATCTTCTGTAGCTTCTGAAGGGCAGTGCTAAATGACAAAATATTATATTTGGGCCAAATAAATAATGCACACATCTCCATACTGTTCAAAAGTTTTCACCCCCTTAATGCATGTTTTTTCCTTCTGAAGCATCAGTGAGCGTTTGAACTTTCTGTAATAGTTGCATATGAGTTTGCATGTATATATATGTATGGAATTTATTCACACCCAAATTAAATAATCACTGCAAATATATGCTTGGCGACTCATGCGGTGTTGTGAATAATGACCAAAACAAGATAAATCAAAGCTGACTGGATGTGAGTGCCTATTTTTTATACTGTAGTTTTTCTTCCACACATTCACAATGTTACATTTTTTATAGGTCTTAGTGGCCTCGCATGGCACAGAGTCTCCATTCTGCAAAATAAAATGTTGCAGAGAATAAGGATCAGGGTTTTCATACACTGCTTAAAACACTGTGCACAGTAATACTACCATGAAATTGTAATTAGGAAAATAAGTTTAATTAACAAAAAATTGAAATTTCTTTCTGAAAAAAAAAAAAAACAAACGTATTGTCATCAGTATAATTTACTCATTTCATGTACTGTTGATGAACAGTTATAAAGCTTGCCAGGAAAATAATGCTCATTTAGCTAATTTGTGATTTCCCTTCATTCTCTGTGGAGGCATTGATAAAGCATCAATTCCACACCTGCATTGTTTTCTCTTCATTTAGCTGCACTTGCACTAAAAGCTTCCTGTGTGCGCCAGTAAGTGAAAAAGAGAGAAAAACACATAAAATTGCCCGACGCATCTATTTTTTCCAGCTAAAATCACTTGAACGCCCATCATAGAGTAATGACTTCCGAAGTACAAACCTCCAAGGAGGACTTGCGAAAGGCCGTTCCACCGTTTCAGAGTTGAGCTTCTCATCTCAAGAATAAGAGCGCAATCAGGACATTTTTAGAAACCCTCTTTGCTCATGTACAAACAGAGAGGACGTAGCGAACACTTCACAAAACATCACGTGGGAAGCCTGGGAAAAGAAGGATAAGACTTTCGAAAAACTAGCAGAGAAAAAGAGTGAAAGAAAGTCAAGAGATAACATGAGAGCAATGTCATTCGAAGGAGGCAGGAACAGCGCCTGAAATGAATATTCATGCTTCTCAGTCTTCAATGGGACTCCAACATCATAGACTTACCATTCTTGCTTCTTTTAGCTCTTTTCGAGCTGATAAGCGTCTCCCAACTCTAGCCCGTCCCCAACGGTTGCCACAGAGATTCCCAGTCTCTCCTGAGCAGTAATCCTCTGCTTCCAGAGGATGCTGGGGGGCCTGAGCCCCCCCTCTCGCTCCAAGCTTCCCAATCCAAGCTCTAATTCCGCGTGTAATTTCATTAAAGTGAAGCGCATCTGCTTACCCCAGGAGAGAGTGTTCTGGAAATGATTTGGGGACCTTACATGTGTATCGCTCCTGTGATATGCACACACACACACACACACCCTCAATTATATTGTCATGCAAAAAAGATAAGAAAAAGAAAGCACCTGGCCTACTTCAAAAATACGACATGTTTTGTGTTAAACAAAAGGTAATCTTTTTTTTGTTGAAGAATCGCACAGGTAAAAATGGCACTGAGTAGGTTCAATGTGCTCTTCACACTGCAGTGCTCGGTTTGTATCGACTTTGGACTCTAACCAAGCGTCTCCTGCTTCAATAGGCATGAACACTTAGGTGAGGCGGCTACAGACCCAATGTAGAGCTTCTACATCTGATTGCTTCACAGGAAGCAATGTCTCAACCCACACAGCAAAACTATCAGCGAGGTCTCCCACACTTACTCCTCATATTCAGTCTGTAACCATGACGACTGCCTGCACCATCATTCAATCTATTTTTTTTCTTAAGAGCTTTTGATTTCCAAACTACACGTCATAAACATGAGAGCTGATGAGGAGAGGATGTGCTCTTGTGTTCTGTATCATTGAGGCTAAGTGTACACTTGCTCGTTTCTAAACATAGTATGCTGCCCTTCAAGGCAGCATTTTAAGATAATTTATTTTGTCTACCTAATATATATTTTGATCAATATCTATCTATCTATCTATCTATCTATCTACATAAAATGAAATATGCTTTTATTTATATACGAAGTATTTTAAAAAGCAGGTCACATGGGTTTTCGAAAAATATTTTTTGCAGTTTGTAACACAGCAATCCTTTAAAGGGGTCATTGGATGTCCATTTTCCACAAGTTGATATGATTCTTTAGGGTCTTAATGAAAAGTCTCTAATATACTTTGATTAAAAATTCGTTATGGTTTTGTAAAACAACACCCTTTTTACCTTGTCAGAATGAGCTCTGCAAAAATCACCTGATTCTAAGGGGTTGTTCCTTTAAATGCAAATGAGCTCTGCTCACCCCGCCCCTCTCTTCTCTCTGTGGAAAGACGGTCTTGTTTACATTAGCTGCATTTAGCCGCGTTTAGCCGCTAAACTTCCTAACTACCACATTATAAGGAAAGGCGATCGCAAAGATTAATAAAAAATGCTTATACACACTTCTGCTGTAAGTGAAGCTGCTGTAAGTGAAGCTGGATCATGAAATCTTCTGCCTGTTACCGATCTACATCAATTGGTAACACATTAGCATAATCCCCACCTGCCCGTGAAATACAAACAGTCTGACCACCCCACAAACACTTCCACTACTTAGTGTGTTTACATCATGTTGAGAAAACACTGTTCGTTTTGTATTCATTTCCAAAAGATGATTATGTGAAGAATTAGTGGTTAAACTTTTTCGATGATACCGCAGCAATACAATTCAAACCTTTTGTTGTGCTCGTCATTTTACAGAGGACTGCTTCTCTTATCTTGGTTTTTATCTTCTTTGGCTTCTAATCTTCCTGATATGGACTAACAAGCATCTCTGAATCAAAACCTGCAAGTATGATTGATATGTGTACATTTTCAAGTGAGTGCTCAAAATATCTGTTTTTTTTT
>JAHKKF010523246.1:54204-64974 GCA_019740295.1 Labeo calbasu | reverse complement strand
TTATGTGTTACTTCCCTAACACATCTACTGCTTACACAAACGTTGATCACACTACAAACAAGACAAAACTATAATGCTATAAAAAACAGAAAAGATTACCTGGGTCTTTAGTCTATGATTAGCTCACCTCACTCTTATCTGACAAGTTTGAGTCGTTCGTTAATCACGTGACAGCCCCATAAGATGAACTAACTAGTCAAAACACCCGAAGACTCGAAACAGGTGAACTAATTCCAGTACAGAACCTAATAGGATGTTGCCCATGCGCGACTGAACAAATCACTCCCCGAGATGACTCGTTCTTGCCGAGTCACATTGAAGATTCGTTCAAAATGAAAGAATCGTTCAAGAACGACCCATTACTAATTCGTAGCACTGTGGACGAGCATCCCAGAGCCTGTGCTAGCTTTTGTGCTTAAAAAGTATACAAATTTGTATTTATTTTTCAAAATAAATGACCGATCGTTTCGCTAGATTAGACCCTTCTTCCTCTGCTGGGATGTTTAGAGCCCTTTGAAGCTGCATTTAAACTACATTTTGGAAGTTCAAAATCGGGGCACCAATGAAGTCCATCATATGGAGAAAAATCCTGAAATGTTTTCCTCAAAAACCATAATTTCTTTACGACTGAAGACAGAAAGACATGAACATCTTGGATGACAGGGGGGTGAGTAAATTATTTGTGAATTGTTGTTCTGGATGTGGATTTCTCCTTTAAGGTCATTGCACACTGAGTCCGAAATTTCGTCTGATGTTAAAAAATAAATATGACCTTACATTGTGTCAATCGAGTTTACACACTGTGTCCGGAACTTTCGTCTGTCATAAAAATTTTTGGATCATGTTCAGTTTTCTGCGTTTTCGCATCTGTAGCAAGCATTTTGATAGGACAGGATGAGAATAGGAAAAAAACAGAAAAACGCATACGAAAATTTCGGACCTTTAGGCTTAATGACCTGGATCAATTTGTAAAGGTTTTTAAACATAACAAAAAACGTCCTAAGTTTAATTAACTTTCATTTTAATTCTATATAAAGTTCTAATGAAGTTTTTTTTTTTTTTTTTACTTACCTTTTTCTTCCTGTAGGAGTGGGCACAGCCATTTGTAAATTTTATGGATCTGGTTTCTGGTTCTATCTGCGTCCAACTATTTTTAGCTGTACAAAGCTGATTTTGCTGCTTGATATTGCAAATATGTGTCTTACCATATTAAATTCATGTATTATCTTAATTATGAACACACTGGTTTGTAGTGCAAACCGTTTTACCATTTACTGCACGTTGTTTACTGCACAGCGGATAATGAACCGGAAGTCTCACTCATAGGCCTACTTCCGCATTGAAAAAAAAGTTGGATAGAAAGCAATACTTTCACCTGTTATATTTATTTAACCACTAAATCGTGCTTTTTGTGTTTTTTTGTTTTGTTTTAGTGCATCACCAACTCCCTCACTTACTGGCTCAGAGCGCAGGGCTCAGCAGGTCTACTGCATTAGTTGGTCGTCTTGGAGGAAGCAGATTGTGGAATGATTCATAGATGCGTGCTCACTATGCGTTTCCTCCTATGACTTCATCGCCGAACCACATCATGTGTAAAAAGCATAAGCAAAAACACAGGCACCCCAGCCTGCTAATATATTTCTCCTATTTATTTCATTGCACCACATGCTTGCTATGGGTGAATTTGCAGCGACAGCGTTTGTTGGGTCTCCAGTGTGGTTTTAAATAAGATCTTCCCCTTGTAGATGAGTAGAGGGAGAAGACGCTTGTTTATGAAACCATTCGAGCTGAACAGCTGAAGCCCGGTAGAGCAGGTTTCTGCAATCTCTCTTAGTAAACGCGCTGGAAAACAAATTAAAAAATGCCTTGAGAACACAGGTGGTCATATAAGAAGTGCTTACAGTTGGATGGCTTCTTCCAAGCATTTGTCAGACATTGCATTCTCTCTCTCTCAGGACTACATGAGCAATGAACACTTGAGAGGAAAGAAATGGAGTGGCTTTCACCGCAGATGAGAGAGGAAAAAATGAGTGAATACATCAATGAAATGCAGTAACATTTATTTTCAAGAGTTGTGAGCTTTTGAGTTTGCTTCAAAGAAAAAAAAAAGAGAAGCTGCACGCTGAGTTTGATCGTTTTGAGAAGCATTCAGTGCTCTAGTGATGAGTTGTGTGGTTTATGATTAGATTGTACATCCTGCAGTGAAAGTGTGTTTAAATGCAAAACTTAACTCTGGTTGTCCTTCATTTTTCTTAACCAATTTCTCAGGACTTTCTCAGACATAGGGCTTCAGAGAATCTATGGAGGCAAAAAAGTTAACAGGAAAACAAACGTGATTCATTCATTTTATTCAGTTTATTCAGTTATTACATCAGTTGCAAACCAGTGGATCCTCTGCAGTGAATGGGTGTCATCAGAATGAGAGTGCAAACAGCTGATAAAACATTACAATAATCCACAAGTAATCCACATGATTTAACACAAGTTTTCACTGAACAAAGCAATATTATGGATAGAGGACTCATATTTTAGCCAGAAAGCAATGGTTTGAAATGTAAAAAAAAATTGAAGTATAGATTTATTACAAAAATGCAGCTTTTCGCTTCACGAGATGTTAACTGATGGATTACTTGTTTATTATTGCTAAGTTTTCATCAGCCGTTTGGACTCGTTCTGACGGCACCCATTCACTGCAGAGGATCCATTGGTAAGCAAGTGATTTAATGCTAAATTTCAGATGCCAAATCTGTTCTGATGAAGAAATCCAAAGCCAATTTTTGTTTTTGGGCAAACTATTTCTTTAACATATAATGAACACTTGCCATTGCACAAAAGGTTCTTTGTAACAGAAAAAGTTCTTAAAATGATCAAAATAAGCTTCACACTAAAAAAGAAAATGATTCTTTTAAGAACTGTTTACAGAAAGGTTTCTTGTGGAACTCAAAATGGTTTTCCTGTGGCATTTTTACAAAACTCCCCTTTGCAACCTTTATTTTTTAGAATGCACTTTTTTTTTTTCCAGTTTCCAATATATAACTTCAAGTCCTGTTTACAAAATCACATTATTGAAATACAATGGGTTTCAAACATTGTTTCATGTTGACTTTGCTAGAAAATGAAACATTTCATACCAGTACTTATTGCTTCCGAATGTGGTGTCATCAATCTTGTAATATAAATCAACACTGATCATTTTACCGTACTGATTTGCACATCAATTAAATCACGCAACGTTGTACAAAAGAAAAGAAAACTTGTTTTTATTGTTTCGATCTTCCTGGATTATCATGTTTTAAGTATTTTACAACGTGTTTCTACAATAAGACCTCTTAACATTATATTCATACTTTAATTAATTTAAAATCAAATATTTTGTACATGCTTAGGGAGGAACATTCCCTGGTCTGATGGCATAAAG
Organism: Labeo calbasu; assembly: GCA_019740295.1. Lineage (NCBI taxonomy): Eukaryota > Metazoa > Chordata > Actinopteri > Cypriniformes > Cyprinidae > Labeo > Labeo calbasu. The sequence continues at coordinate 61,556 of JAHKKF010523246.1, read as the reverse complement.
ATGGAGAAAGGCACATGAGTTCTTGAGTGAACACATGGTTTTGTTGTGCATTAGCAATTAAGTCTGTAAATCAAGGAAAGAAAATACTCAGTAGCTAAAATAGCTGAAACTATTGTGTCAGATTGAAGTCTATACTACTTTCTTTTTTTCTTCTGTAGCACTTGGGATACCCATTTAAAGTTTCAACGTGGATATTCAATTATCCAAAGCAATTCACAGCCTGAAGAAATAAGTGTTGATATGGCAATTGATAAGAAGTAAAACTCGAGACTTTGCTCAGAGGGGTTTGCAACTTTCGTTTCCTCTTTCTTTGTTCATCCGTAACTCTTTTGAATATTTCTCAGCTCATCAGAATTCCACTCGGGAACACAAGTGCGCCGCAGTAAACTGGAAGTCTATACAGAGGACTTGCAAGGAGCAAGTGTTTCTCTTGTGATGACGGCCTTCTGCTTTATCTGCTCGCTCAACAGTAAATGCGTCCAAAGATAATATTTCACCTTTAGACGTCTATATTGAAAGCATTTTCCCCCGAAAGAGAGTTCTTCTTGTCTGTCTCAACCCCAGACTCAGGGTTTGTGTCTATGGCTGCTCTCCAGCTCAGGGAGGTTATTTTTCAGGTTGGACGTTCCTCAGTGTCTGGGGTGTTTTATCCAGTTCCGAATCATCCATTTCTGCCCTGAGCAGCGCTGGACGACCAGCCGCAGACCAAAGTTTGCATCTTTTGACATTTCAACCTCCAAACAACGTCCCGTGTCTCGACTTATGATGGGTCCATTCTAAGAAACAAATATTTCAGAACAACTGTGAATGTACTCTGCATTGCACAATATCTAGTACAGTAAGATTTTCTTTAACTAACACTTTTATTTAACAAGGATGTATTAAATTGATGCATTAAAGGGGTCATGAACTAAGAAATCAAAAATCAAAATCCAAAAATCTTAAAAAAAAATGGCCTTTTCATAACAAGGTGATATTTGACTCCTTAAAGTGATTTACAGGGGAATTTTGTTTTTACCTTTGTAATGGCAAAAGTATGTCAACGTCTGTCAAATTTTTTAAAAATGATATTTATTAGCTTCTTAAAATGTCTAATTAAAACAACAGAATAAGTAGAATGAGAATAAGTTACCAATCAAATGAAATCAGTATTAACTAAATTAATTTGTACTACAGCGGTGACATAGAAGAAGACAAAAGTGGCTTGTAGGTGTATTTTCATGTTTAATGAGGCCCAGAGGTGGCATGAATGCAATCAAATTCATAAATTCATGTTGAGATTAATGTTTTAAATATAGAAATATTAAATGGTTAAATTAACTGAAAAGATACTTTAAAAATAAACTAAAACTGCCAGTAGGCAAGTCACTGATTTAATTACTGAATCATTCATTCATTTGATTCGTTCAAACATTGATTCATTCAGGAACAAAATCAAGTTTTTATTCAGTCTTTATGAATGGGAAATTTAATCACTGATTCACTAGATTTGTTTAAAAACGCACATTCATTCATAAAACACCGCTGTGTTTGAATAGAGGTATGCAGCGGCTCAGTTGTAATTGTTTAAAACTGTTTTTGATGACGAAATACAGCAAAATCAGGCAATAGTGTTATAGTCAGACAATGTAAGTAACTTAATATTAACTTCCTGTTTATTTAACTGTTGTATTAAATCAATATCTCATTTAGAAACTCCCTTAAAAATCATTAAAAGCTGTCACTCATAATAGTTCATCGCAATCTCACAAAGTTCCATTATAATCAATGAAGCTCTCTACACTGCACAATTAATCTCTTTTTTACAGTCTCTCTAGACTTTGTTTATGAAAGGATTCATGAGATATGTCTGTGATACATTACTCAACGTTGCACAAACACGTAGAAACCTTTGAAGCTCCCTTCATCGCAAACACAATTATGCTGATCGTGTCAGTCGCACTAGTGCTCCTAAATATTTTTTCATAGTCGCACGCAGTAGTTTTCAGTTGCAAATGCAATGGTCGCACTATAGAGCCCTATTAAGGTTGTAGGCTGTCAAACATACACAACTGTTAGCCAATCATAGCAGTGGGCGTTTACTTCCGAGTCTACAATCTGCCATGCCTATTCAAACAGAGCATTCCAATAAGGGGGCTCAAAACAGGACAGAAAATAACATATTACTTCTAAATTATGATGTTTTTTTATATAAAATCTTGATTATAAGCAGACCTCAGAGAACAATGCAAAATAATAAAAAAGGCAGTTCATGACTCCTTTAAGTGATAGTAAGACATATAATGTTACAAAAGATTTATATTTCAAATAAATGCTGTTCTTTGGAACTTTATAATCATACAAGAATCCTTCAAAAATATGTATCACAGTGTTTTTTGATCAAATAAACCTTGGTGAGCATAACAAACCTTTTTCATCTTACAGACCCAAACTTTGAAACATTGGTGTACATTAATAAACTACATCTTAAGTTTTTTTTTTTTTCTTTTTTTAGCATTCCTTTTTAAAACCAATTTAAAACGTGCATTTTTAAAGTAATAGTAATGGTTTTCTTTGACCAAATGACCTTCTCCATTTAGGTCCATCAAATGCTTAAGTTTCAAGCGGAGAATAAATTATTAATGTGAAGCGTTTAGCAAGCTAATAAATAAATTGTTTTGTATGAGTGCATTCACTTACCTGAGTAAAATCCCAAAGCCTCTGGGAAGACCTGGTGACAGCATCACATTTTTTTAAACTCGGAGTCCTTCCTCTTCCATCATCCACCAGGCATTTTGTGTCAGGCAGAAACGTAGTCGACCCCAGGGGTCCTAACTGCAATAAGCCCTCAGTGGTGTACCTCGCCAGCTGAAATAAAACATGGAGTTACAATGTGAGAAAAGCAAGTATGTGATATATAAAATGAAATGGAAGGTCTTAGAAATACAGCTTAAAGGCATAGTCCTCCTATAAATGAAAATGCCATTATAGGTTTCACACCCACATGTTATTCCAAACCTGAATGAATACTTTCTTCTGTGGAAGACCTAAGAAAATATATAAAATAAATAAATAAATAAATAAATGCCTCAGTGTCTCTTTGTAGAAGCCAGTGCGGTCCAATGTTGGATTTAATTGTATGGACAAAACCAAGCATTTTTAGCTGTTGCTTTTGGGCAAAACATCCCAAATGATCCATCACCTGTTATCCTCTCACATTAAAATTCACAGATATATTTGTTCAGTTTTTACTTAAAATTAACATTTTGGATAAAGGACTCTTCTCTACTTTAAGGAAGCAATGGTTTTAAGTTAAAAACATTTTACTTTTAAATTAGCTTTTTTGCTTTATAATACGTTAACTGATGGACTGGAGTTGTGTGGACTACTCTTGAATTTCTTGTGATCAGCTGTTTGGACTCTCATTCTGACAGCACCCTGGATCACAAAACCAGTCTTGAGTAGCACTTAAGTATATTTGAAGCAATAGCCAAAAATACATCATTAGGTAAAGATCATGTTCCATTAAGATATTTTGTACATTTTCTATCGTGAATATATCAAAACCTAATTTTTGATTAGTAATATGCATTGCTGAGAACTGCATTTGGACAACTTTAAAGGCGATTTTTTCAATACTTAATTTTTTTTGCACCCTCAGATTCCAGATGTTCAAATAGTTGCATATCGGCCAAATATTGTCCTATCCTAACAAACCATACATCAAAGCTTATTTATTATCAGCTTTTTAATGTATAAATCTATTTTTTTTAAAAAAAGTCCTCCCATAAATAAAAATGCCATTATAGGTTTCACACCCTCATGTTGTTCCAAACCTGAACGACTTTCTTTTTTTCTGTGGAACACATAAGAAAAAAAAATGCCTTAGTGTCTCTTTGTAGTCAGTGAGGTCCAATGTTGGTTCAGACTCCAATGGCTTTAATTGTATAGACAAAACCAAGCATTTTTAAGGTTTTTTAACGGTTGCTTCTGGGCAAAGTATCCCAAAAGTCTATCCATTGTCCTCTCACATCAAAATTCACAGACATATTTGTTTAGTTTTCACTGAAGATGAATATTTTGGATAAAGGACTCATATTTTAACCGGAAGCAATTGTTTCAAGTGAAAAATATTTACATTTTGCATTTGCAAATTACGAACATGTAGCTTCTTTATAATCTGTTTACTGATGGACTGGAGTTGTATGGATTACTTGTGGATTATTGTGATGTTTTTATTAGCTGTTTGGACTCTCATTCTTACAGCACCCATTTACAAAAGATGATTCATTGGTGAGCAAGTGATGTAATGCTAAATTTCTCCAAAGCTGTTCTGATGCAAAAACAGACTCATCTGTGACCCTGAAATCACAAAATCAGTCTTAAGTAGCAGAGGTATATTTGTAGCAATAGTCAAAAATACATTGTATAGGTTGATTTTTCTTTTATGCCAAAACACATTAGGATATTAAGTAAAGATCATGTTCCATTAAGATATTTTGTAAATTTCCTACCGAAAATATATAAAAATTTAATTTTTGATTAGTAATATGCATTGCTAAGAACTTCATTTGGACAACTTTACAGGCGATTTTCTCAATATTTAGATTTTTTTGCACTCTCAGATTCCAGATTTTCAAATAGTTGTATCTCAGCCAAATATTGTCCTGTCCTAACAAAGCATACACCAATGAAAAGCTTATTCAGATGATGTATACATCTCAATTTAAAAAAATTGACACTTGTGGCTGGTTTTGTGGTCCAGGGTCACATTTATATCTTGAATGGCCATTAGAGGGTGAGTACATTTTTAGCAACTGTTCATTTTTGGGTGAAGTATGCCTTTAAGAACTCCAACAGATATAGGCAGTACTTAGCTGTATGATTAAGAGCACCATGACACTGAGGTGTACACAAACTATCTAGAGAGATGGAAGTCTAGATAGCAGCTATCTATTACGGTAAGTACACGGCACTGAATAACACAGGTCAATAATTCAGCTGAAAGTCAATCTCTTAGATATCAGATCCCAAGGTCGGAACATCACAATGAAGTACAAGCTGACATTCAATGAAAATCAAGCTCGCTCTATTGAGTAAAGTTAATCTATAGAACCGAGGGTAATTGTCCAGTTACCAAGGTGAAAACTGCAGGAGGACAATAGAGTGAGTTCATCTTCATGCACACTGTAACATTACTCCAGCTCTCATAGTGGCCATGCATTCACTTAGATGATGTATCACACATAGACACGCTCACAGAAGACAAAGCAACAGAGGACTTGAATACGCTTCTGATTTCGGATTAAATTTACAAGGCTACAAATATTTGTAATATTAATTTAAATAAATAAAAAAATTAAAATAAATAAATGTAAATGATTAATTATTGCTGTGGCTTCAATGACAAAGTGGCCATGAATCATTCCTGTTTTTAATTTGTCGTTGGGCAAGGAGATGAAAAATGTGGAGGAAAAAAAATGAAGCTTAGCGGTATCATGTAAAACCAGCTTTTATTGTAATTTGATGATACAATGGGAATATACTTCAATTGCTTTATTTCCCTTAGGCCTGGATTATGGACTAAGACTGTCATTCCCTTACAAGATTTAGGAGGAAGGAAGACAGAACGAGGCGGAGAGAGAGAAAGAGACTGTATTTTAATTTTTTCAAAGGATCATGTCTCTATTGTGTATGAATGACAGTGAAAAGGTCAAACCGTGCTGTCAAAGGTCACAGCCCGGTAGGAGAACTGTTTGATTATTCCACATCCATTTAATCCGAATGAATAAAAATGTCAGATGTCAAAGTCACATACACTGATGACTTATAACAACTATTTTGCAAGGGAGGCAGTTATGAAAGGACAGGACACAGAAACTGAGATACAATCTACAGGTAATTTCAACCTAGGCTGCTCTCTATCTCCAGGCAATGGTGCAGTGCACCACCATTGTGAAGTAAGTGTACACTGAGGTTGACAAGATGTGTTTCAATTACAAATCTAATTTAATTCTCGCGATTCACATCAATATGTGCTTGTAAAAATTATGATTTTTTTCCCTCCAGACCGCTGCATATGTCAATCTTGATAGGGTAATTTATCTTTGCGAATGTGGCACATTCTTGGCTCTCTGTCCTTGCATTTGCAAGTAACAAGATTTTTGCTGTCTGCTCGGGATACAAATGTAATGTAAATGCAAAGATGCAACCACAAGAAGACTGAGAACAAGATTGAGAGGCGTTTATATATATATATATATATATATGTGTGTGTGTGTGTGTGTGTGTGTGTGTGTGTGTGTATAAACTTGATAAAATTTCACACAGAACTGGACAAAAAAATGGACTGGATAAAATTATTGGCACCTTGTCAGAATTGTAAGAAATAATTGCTTTTCAAGCATGTGATGCTCCTGTAATTTGTATTTAGACACACCTGTGGCACGTAACAGGTGTGGGCAATATAGTAATCACACTTGCAACCAGTTAAATGGAGAAAAGTTGACTCAACCTTTGTGTTGTGCGTCACACTGAGCATGGAGAAAAGAAAGAAGTGTAAAGAGATGTCTGTGGATTTGAGAGAACAATTGTGGAAAAACATGTCCAATCTCAAGGCTACAAGTCCATCTCCAGAGATCTTAATGTTCATGTGTCCACTGTGCACAATATCATCAAGAGGTTTACAGCCCATGGCACTGTAGCTAACCTCCTGGATGTGGACGGAAGAGCAAAATTAATGAAAAATTACAATGAAGGATTGTTCGAATGGTGGATAAAAACCCTGATTAACTTCCAAACAAATTCAAGCTGATCTGCAGACATAGGGTACAACAGTGTCAGCTCGCACTATCCGTCGCCATCTGAATGAAAAGGGACGCTATGGTAGGAGACCCAGGAGGGCACCACTGCTGACACAAAGGCGTAAAAAAGCAAGACTGGAGTTTGCCAAAACTTATGTGACAAAACCACAATCCTTCTGAGAGAATGTACTGTGGAGAGATGAGACAAAAGTAGAGCTTTTTGGTAAAGGACATCATGGCACTGTTTACAGAAAAAGAAAAGAGGCCTTCAAAGAACAGAACACAGTCCCTACAGTTACACATGGTGGAGGTTCAAAGATGTTTTGGGGTTGCTTTGCTGCTTCTGGCACTGGATGCCTTGACTGTGTGAACGGTATCATGAAATTTGATGATTACCAAAGAATTTTGGTGTGCAACATAGTGGCCAGTGTCAGAAAGCTGCGTCTCCACCAGAGGTCATGGGTCTTCCAGCAGGACAATGACCCCAAACACACTTCAAAAAGCACTCAGAAATGGTTACAAACAAAGCGCTGGAGAGTTCTGAAATGGCCAGCAAATGAGTCCAGATCT